>OY987222.1:14402574-14529577 GCA_963920805.1 Primula vulgaris
ATGAATTAAATTCCCATTTCTAGTCCACAAAATTTCTTGTCGATTGTTTTAGCTTTTAAGAAGAACACCATGTATACAATCTCCCTGAACAATCTTAATAATCTCCATGAACAATTTTTCATTCTAGATTGGTGCTGAATTTGTATGTACCTTGTATACAATTGCATTCAAGGTTTGATTTTGTTTGGCTGCAGATTTTAAAGCTCGTTTCCTATTTCTTTTCTTAAAATTTGGCTAAAGTTTGGTTGATAAACTTCAAAGAGTATCTTTTTTGAAAAAAATGTCTGAAAAGCTAGAAAATTTTAAAGTCATTAAAGGACTAAAGTATTGCCAAAACGTGTCTGCAATAGCTTTATTTAAAATATATACCTTTTTTATGTTCTGAATCACATTAGAAAGATAAAAGCGTAAACTTTTTTTTTCGCTACAAAATTTTCAAAACAGATCAAATTCAAGCGGGATAAACGCAAGTTCTTTTTTCCTCAACGCCAATATATGGAACCAAACAAGCCCTTGATGTAGTATCTTTCATAGGTATGATTAAGGCTTTTGTTTTATTTATAGGACATAGGACCGAAACAACCCATATTTTGTTGATTGATTTCGGTTGTTCTGTTATCATATGTTCTCAAACATTAATCTTCAAGAAGATAGTAAGAAGTAGCAGGAGCATGATGTGATAAACTATTATATAAACCAAGGTACGCAATCATATCTGATTTGATAAACTATCATACTAGTACCAAACAAGAGCAGAAAATTGCTTTATTCAATCATATTTCATGTCAAAAGAACACAACTATCTCTATTTTCCAAGGTTCATAATGATACTGACAGTTGTATCAGCGAGAAGATAGAACCCATCACTCCTTGAAGTTAAAGGTGATTTTCGCTTTACTATTCCACCGGTGAATGCATCTTCACATAAATAGCTTAAAGTATCAGCATCCCCAATAATTCTAGCTGATTCCGAATAGGATTTTGATATTAATTTTTGAATCGCCTGGGGAAGCTTCGGAATTATATGTTCATAATCAGTAGAGCACATGCTGATAAACTCCTTCGTACGTATCTCAGTGGGCTTTTCTAATAAATTGTTTATATTCTTAATGGTTTCATTTGTGTACCTTTCAATCGCTTCAATCAAAAATCGAGCGAAGTCTTGCGCATCAACAGCCTTGACACTACGAGGATCTGAGTTTAGAGTAGACTTACAAAAATCAAAATGTGCAGTTTGTTTGCATGTTTGTTCGATCAAATCAGCTGTACTTAAACTCATGTGAAGTATGAAAATGAGAGCGAACAAATAGCCTATGATGGCAATTTTGATTTTCATATCAAGGAAAGAAATGTACTATGCCACTGAAAGGTGAAGGCAATCAATGAGTAATGTATTTGTTAGGACCATATTTCTGGTCTAAATACTATTTGTTGTCTATTGGTTTGAACTAAATAATCTTGTTTGTTAAGAACTGAGACAGCTTTGTGGTTTCAAGTAATGTTGCAACCTCAGTTACAACCAACTAAGACAACGTTGTTGGTTTCAAGTAATGTTGCAACCTCAGTTGCAACCACAGTTCCAACCTACTGTTCTGCAGTATTCTGTTCAGTTCTGTAATTCTGCATTACTATTCTTTAATGATAATTATTTGTTTTAAAGTGTGCAGGATATATTCTCATATGCTCTTAAAGGTTTAGTTCGTTTATATTGAGAATATTAAAGTGGTAAGGAAAGATGTATTCTAAAAGGTATAAGGAGATTAGTTTATAATGGCATGTTTCCTTTTGATAGGTAAACTAAATCTCTATTCTTATGGAAATCTTTATCACGTAATTCAATCTTTGTTTTCTATGTAAATCAGTATTATAAATATTAAAGATTGAATGATATATGGAGTTGATGTTTCTATATATACATTAAGAAAGACTGTATCTCAAAAAGATACTATCTTATTTAACTAACTCCTATTTCCAAGCTAGTTATTAAACAGGTACTATCTTATGAAGATTGAGGTCAATCCTACGCTGAATCATCTTGTGCTATATGGAAAGATTGAAGCCAATCAAAAGAGTAAAAAGCAATCAAAAAGATTTTGAAAAAAGAAGATTGTTTTACTTATTTATAGTTGATAACTATGCTTGTAAAAAGTGTGTATTCTAAATTATAAAGAACTCGTTCTTGAGAGAATACACAGTGAGCTTTAAAAGAAAACAATGGTGGGATGCCATTGAATTTTAAATGATAGTTATAAAGTAGGAGCAATATAGAGATAGGCAGAAAAACCTAGAGGGAGTCTGAGTGTTTTTCAATAAGACTTGAACCCTATATTGTAAGCTTTTATAATATCATAATCTGGGTGAGTGCCCCGGAGATGTAGCCTAGTTAGGTGAACTCCGTTGTTAAATGTGCATGTGATTTATTTCAAAGTACATTTAACTTTACATAGTTCTGTCCATTAATTTACTTAGGTTCCAACTATGGTTGCAACATCACTTGGAACCTAACTGCATAACTGCAACTAGAACAGCGGATAGGAATTTCAATTGGTATCAGAGCTTCACACTAGATCTTACTTAGTGTGGATCCTGTGTTCTAGTAAATATGGACTTAATGAGGGAAGAAAATGCGTTTAACAAACCACCATTGCTTGAAGGAGGAGTCAACTATGGAGTATGGAAAATCAGAATGAGGTCTTTCATCAAACAGGAAAATGAACATGCATGGAAAACTATATTGTATGGTTGGGAGGTTCCAACTGTTACTGATGGTGAAGGTGATCTGGTGTATGTATCTGAAGACAGATGGTCTGCTAATGAGGATAGAAAATCAAGTGCAAACTCAACAGCAATAAACTTAATCTTTGCTGGTGTCACTCTCAGTGTGTTCAAGTATATCTCTCATTGTGAAACTGCCAAAGAGGCCTGGGATATTTTACAAGTAACTTTTGAAGGAACTGTTAAAGTAAAAGGCTTTAAACTCCAACAGTTAACTACTCAATTTGAAAATTTAAAAATGGAGGAAGATGAAACCATTGAACAGTTTAATGGTAGAATTTGTCATATTGCTCATCAAGCTGGAACCTTAGGTGAAAAATATAGTGATGCTAAACTTGTTAAGAAAACTATAAGGTCACTTCCAGAAAGATTTGAAATTAAGGTTACAGCTATTGAAGAATCAACAGACTTAGATAATCTAAAACTTGAAGAACTTATAGGAAATCTAAGCACTCATGAGCTAAAATTCTTCAAACAAAAGAGACCAGAAAAAGGAATAGCCTTTCAGGCTAAGAAATCTGAATCTAAGGTCTGTGAGAAAATGAGTGATGAAGAACAACTGGCCTTCTTTGCTAAAAAGGTTTATAAAAAGTTTTATAAGAAAAAACAGGATGATGCTGGAACATCCACTAACTTTCAGAAAAGGGATACTCAATTTAAGTCAGAATCTAGATTTAATAATAATCCTGAAGGAAAATGGACTCCTAAAAAGAAGGATGACAGGGAATATAAACCTAGAGAAATTCAATGCAGAGAATGTAGAGGTTATGGTCACATTCAGTCTGAGTGTGTAAATACTTTAAAAAGAAATAAAAGTGCTTATATAACCACTCACAGTGATAGTGAATCTGAGAGTAACAGTGATGAAAAGAATGAATCTAACTTTGTTAATTTTATGGGAAGAATCACTGAAAAAGAACCTATGTATGAAAGTGACTGTGAGTCAGTTACAACTGCTCTTAAAACCTATAGCAGTGATGAGGAAGAGCCCTCTGATGATAATATTACTCAGCAATATCTTGTTCTTTATGAAAAATATCAATGTCTGAGTAAGCAATCCTTGGTCATAAACAGCCTTAATGCTAATCTAAAAAAGGAGGTTAGAAATCTCACTGAGCAACTCAACACTCAACTGGGTGAGCTAACTGAAACCAAGAACAAAATAAAACTGTTGAATGTATCTGCTTCAGAAAAATTAGATAACATGTTGTCCTATTCTAGAGGCTCTAAAGATAACAGTGGTTTAGGTTACTATGGTTATGAAAGCACAGGAAAAACTACATTTGTTAAAGCTGAAACTCATGTTTTTGACAATAAGGTTAGAAGTACAGTTGCAACCAAGGAAAAACTGAATCTTGCAACCAAGAAACAACTGAATAGCTTTAAGGATAAATCTACTTTTAGGTTGAACCTGTGTAACTTTTGTAAAAGACCTGGTCATTCAGAAATCAAGAGCTATTTAAAAAGGAACAGGAAATATATTTCTCATAAAAAACTGGTTGGCATCTTGTTTTCAAAAGATGAACTGGGTCTGGAAAGTTAAAAGAAAAACTACCTTAACTGTCAATTATAAAGCTGTTATCACTTCTTTAAATGTTGTTACTTCTAATGATTGGTATTTTGATAGTGGTTGCTCTAGGCACATGACAGGTACTGCAAGTTATCTGAAAAATGTCATTAATCTTACAGGAAACACTGTTGTGTTTGGAGGTGGAGATACAGGTAAAATTATTGGAAAAGGAACCTTAAACAAACCTGGAATGCCTGAGATTAGTGATATATTTCTTGTAGATGGTCTAAAAGCTAATCTTATTAGCATTAGTCAGCTGTGTGACAACAAAATGTATGTTAAGTTTAACAAAGATAAGTGTCTTATTATCTTAATAATGATTTGGTCATGACAGGAGTTAGATCAGCAAATAGCTGTTATGTCTTTGAAAATTCTGAAAAAGAACTGCCTCTGAATAGGTGCAATCAAGCTATTACTAACAATGTTGATATTTGGCATAAAAGGCTTGGTCATGTGAACTATAAAACTTTGGATAAGCTTGTTAAAGAAGAATTAATAAGAGGTATTCCCAAACTTAGTTCTAAAAACCAAGGTATTTGTGGTGACTGTGCAATAGGTAAACAAACAAAGAGTGTTCAAAAGAGTACCAGTCAAATCTACACTAAGAGGGTCCTAGAACTTCTCCAGATTGACTTAATGGGTCCTATGCAAACTGAAAGTATAGGTGGTAAGAAGTATATCTTGGTAGTGGTAGATGACTTCTCTAGATACTCTTGGTTAGTTTTTATAAAGAACAAATCTGAAACCTTTGAACTCTTTAAAACTCTGTGCTTAAAACTGCAACTTGAAAAAGGTTCCACCATTGGTAAAATTGTTAGGGTCAGAAGTGATCATGGAACTGAATTTGAAAACAGCAAGTTTAGAGAGTTTTACAACTCTTTAGGTATAAGTCATGAGTTCTCTACACCAAAGACTCCACAACAAAATGGCATAGTTGAAAGAAAGAATAGAACTATTCAGGAAATGGCTAGAGTCATGCTTAACTCTAAGAAACTTGCCAAAAGGTTTTGGGCTGAAGCTGTTAACACTGCATGTCATATTGTCAATAGGGTCTATATTACTAAAGGAACTACCATGACTGCCTATGAAATATGGAAAAGTAGAAAACCAAATGTCAAGTACTTTCAAGTATTTGGGTGTGTGTGTTATATTCTTAAAGATAGAGAGCATCTTGGAAAATTTGACTCTAAGAGTGACAAAGGGATATTTCTTGGTTATGCTCAAAACAGCAGAGCTTTTAGAGTCTTTAATCTAAGTACAAATTGTGTCATGGAATCATATAATGTGATATTTGATGACTTAAAAGCTGTTGATGAGATTACAGGTGATGATGAAGAATCTGAAACTACAAAAAAAAAAGAGATGAGAAATTCAGCAAACAAGCAGTCCAATAGTGGTTGGAAGTCCAGTTGAAACCGAGGTTGAAACCCAGAATACAACAGAATCTGAAGAAGGAGAAGGAGGATCTCCTATTCCAACTACAAGCAAGCCACGCTATGTAAGGACTCAGAAAAATCACTCTCTTGACAATGTCATAGGAGAAGTCACTTCAGGTATGAAAACCAGAGGTAAAAGAAATAATGTTGTCCACTTTGCTTGTTACATTTCTCAGTTAGAACCTAAGAATATAAAAGAAGCTTTGGAAGATAGTGAATGGATCTTGGCTTGCAAGATGAACTGTCTCAATTTGAGAGGAATGATGTATGGACTTTAGTACCCAGACCTTCTAATAAAAATGTTATAGGGACTAAATGGATCTTTAGGAATAAAAGTAATGAAGTTGGAGTCATTATTAGGAATAAAGCTAGACTTGTAGCTCAAGGTTATACTCAAATAGAAGGAATAGACTTTGATGAAACTTTTGCACCTGTAGCAAGAATAGAATCTATTATAATGATCTTATCACTTGCTTGCCTATATGATTTTAAGATGTTTCAGCTTGATATTAAAAGTGCCTTCTTAAATGGTGTTATTCATGAAGAAGTCTATGTGAGTCAACCCAAAGGATTTGAAGATCCAAAATTCCCTGAAAATGTTTATTTACTGAAAAATGTTTTGTATGGCTTAAAACAGGCTCCTAGAGCTTGGTATGATAGATTAACCAAGTTCTTAATTGAAAAAGGTTTCAACAGAAGGGGAGTTCATAAAACTCTGTTCACTAAGAAAACTACAAAGGATATCATCATTGCTCAAATTTATGTTGATGACATTGTGTTTGGTTCCACATCTAATAATAGAATTGATGAATTCATTTCTGATATGAAGAATGAATTTGAAATGAGTGGTGGAGGAGAGTTAACTTACTTTCTAGGATTGCAAGTTAAACAAAATGAAAAGGGCATCTTTCTATGCCAGAGTAAGTATGCTGATAATCTTGTAAAGAAGTTTGGTCTAAGTGAGAGTAAAGAGAAAAGAACCCCTATGAGTACCACTTTAAAATTATCCAAAAATGATAAAGGTAAGAGTGTTTATCCAAGTATCTACAAATCCATGATTGGAAGTCTTCTTTATTTAACTGCTAGTAGACCAGATCTTTGCTTAAGTGTAGGAGTTTATGCCAGATATCAAGCAAACCCTTTAGAATCTCACCTTCTAGCTGTTAAAAGAATTTTAAGATATGTAAAAGGCACCATTAATCTTGGTCTATGGTATTCAAAATACACAAATCATTATCTTGTTGGTTACTGTGATGCAGATTGGGATGGTAACATAGATGATAGAAAGAGCACTTCTGGTGGTTGTTTTTATTTTGGAAATAATCTTGTTTCATGGTTTAGTAAAAAACAAAACAGCAATTCTTTATCTACTGCTGAGGCAGAATATATTGCAGCTGGAAGTGGATGCACTCAACTCATATGGATGAAACAGATGTTAAATGATTATAATATTAAACAAGAAGTTTAACTCTGTTTTGTGATAACAAAAGTGCTATAGATTTGGCAAACAATCCAGTTCAACATTCCAGAACTAAACATATTGATCTAAGGCACCATTTTATCAGAGAACTAGTTGAAGAAAAGTGCTTAATTTTAGAACATGTCTCAACTGAAAGACAATTAGCAGATATTTTCACAAAACCCCTTGATACAAATAAATTTGAATCTTTAAGAAGTGATATAGGGGTATGTCACTATAGATCTAATTGAATACTTTTGCTATGTATGTCTGTTTTGAGTACCTTTGATACATTTTATTTCTAAGGTAAGTCTTGATTGAGCTTTGAGGTTTTTAACTTGAAAAAGCCGCTAATTGGTGTCTCAAAAACAGATGTGAGGTAATTTGTCTTAAAACCTCTCTGGTAATAGAGTTGCAAGCACAAAGTGCAATTTTTTGTTAGACTGGTTGCAAGCTCAGTTGCAACACCAGTTGAAACCACATGTTCAATATACTGAACTACTAAGTGATTGTCTAGAATTTGTTACACTGACTATGATTCACATCATAGTGAACTACTCAATAAAAATCCAAGACAAAGTCTTGTTATTTTTGACATCACTTATTCTCTTTCCTTGTTGAGTACATCAATCTAGTTTTTGTGTAGAGAAGAAAACGGATTTGCTCAATCTAGTTTTTGTGTAGAGAAGAAAACGGATTTGAAGAGGAATTCTGGGGTCAAAAAGCTAATCTAAAATGGGTCAATGAAGGAGATGTCAATACCAAGTATTTTCACAGTATTGTAAAAAAAAGAAGAGATAGAAGTTATATCAGTAATATCAAAAAGGCTACAGGGGAGGTTATTACAGAGAAATCAGAGATTCAAAATGAAGCTGTTGAGTATTTTAAAGGGCTTCTGGATGCTAAAAAAGTCTATAAGGGATCTTATAAGAGTCTGGATATCATTTCTAGGCTTATTACAGATGATGACAATGACATGTTAAATAAGTTCCCTGAAGAAATTGAAATTAAAGAAGCTGTGTGGGGTCTTAATAAGAACAATGCACCATGTGTGGATGGTTTTACTGGCTGTTTTTTTACTACAAATTGGGATCTAATTGGTAAGGATGTGTGCTCTGCAATACTCTCATTTTTTGCTGGACAACTTCTTCCTAAAGGTATTAGTAGTACTGTTATTGCTCTTATTCCTAAAAATCAAGCCCCTTCTGATTTTTCTGAATACAGACCTATTAGTCTATGTACTTTTATTAACAAAGTGATATCAAAAATTCTGGCTAAGAGGTTATCTACTATCTTGCCTTCAATTATATCCTCTAATCAAAGTGGCTTTGTTCAGAACAGAGATATTATGGAGAATATTCTATTGGCACAAAAATTTATTGCTACTCTTAACAAGAAAAACAGTGGGAAAAATTTGGCTATTAAGCTGGATATGAAAAAAGCATATGATAAGGTCTCCTGGCATTTTCTTATTTGTGTTCTAAGGAAGTTTGGTTTTTCAGAGATATGTATTGATAGGATATGGAGAATTATATCAAGCAATGGGACTTCTATTTTGGTGAATGGTGCTTCTACAGGATATTTTTCCTCTTCAATGGGTTGAGACAGGGTGATCCTATCTCATCAAGTCTTTTCATTATTTGTTCAGAAGTGTTAACTAGAAATCTAAATGTTTAGTGTTTAAAAAAAGTTGGAAAACTTTCAAATCTCCTCTACATGGTCCTATTATAACCCACTTAGCTTTTGCAGATGATATAATCATTTTTAGTGCAGCTGATAAAAGGTCTATTTTTAATGTTAAAAATGTTCTAAAAAGTTATAATGAAGATTCTGGGCAAGAAATTAGTTTGGACAAGAGCTTTGTGTATGTTTCAAAGAGTGTTGATAGAGAACAAAAGAAAGAAATTAGTAAAGAGTTACAAATTGAAGTAAAGAAGACCCCTTTCACTTATCTTGGTTGCAAGCTGTATTCTGTACATAAAAAGAGTGTTCTGTTCCATGAGCTTATCCTGAAAGTAAGAAAAAAATTAAGCAATTGGAAAAGTCAGTGGTTAAATATGTGTGGAAGAGTTATTTTGATTAGATATGTTCTTCAGTCTATGCCAATGTATACTTTATCAGCTATGAATCCTCCTAAACAGGTTATTAAAAAAATTGATCAAATTTTAGCAAGATTCTTGTGGGGTTCATCTGATCAAGTACAAAAGCACCAGTGGGTTAAATGGAAAAAGGTTTGCTCTCCAGTGGAAGAAGGTGGCCTAGGATTAAGAAGCTTTATTGATATATCTAAAGCATTTGCAGCTAAATTATGGTGGAATTTCATAACAAAAAATAGTTTGTGGTCTAATTTCTTGCAAGCTAAATTTTGTAGAAGAAAACATCCTAATTGTGTTACTTCTGGGAAAGGTAATAATACTTGGTCCAGAATGTTAAAAGTGAGAAGTGAAGCTGAGAAGCATATTGTTTGGTTATTACGTGAAGGAAATATATCACTCAATCAAGATAATTGGATGGGTGAAGGACCTTTACAGGATGCTAATTTGGATAATAAGATTATGGCTTCAGATGTTATTACTAATGGTGAGTGGGATAGAGAGAAAATTGATCTAACTATTCCTATTCATCTGAGACATCTATTTTCAAGTGAGATTTGCATTAAAAAACTTAGCAAAGATACTCCTATTTGGAATATCAATAAAATGGGTAATTTCAGTATAAAATCAGCTTGGGAGCTTATGAGAAACAAGAATGATGCAAACTGAATCAACAAGTTATGTTGGGATAAAATTATACCTGTGAAGATATCCTGTTTTATCTGGAAATTTTTCAATAAGCCTCTTCCATTAGATCCTGCTATTCAAAAATTGGGAATTATGTTATCTTCAAAGTGTGAATGTTGTGGTTGTAATGTGGAGGATTCAGAACATTTATTCAGTAATGGGCCTATAGCTACAGAAGTGTGGAATTATTTTAACAAATTAATGGGTGTTACAAACAAAGCAGAACAAACAATGGGAAAATTTATCTCTTGGTGGTCTCAATCAGGTACTGTTATGTAACGTCTCGGAAATTTTGTACTTTATTATTAATTTTAGTAATAAGACAGTGATATTTAGTTTTGTGGATGATTACGTATTTGTGTGAAATATACATGTGTGATATGAAATTGGGTGTATATAATAGTTGTGGGGGTGACTGGTATCGTGTAATAAATAGTGGACTAATTAGTAAATTACTAAAACCTAAATATCTAGATAATACATATACATATTACATATATACATAGATACATAGATACATATAGACATATATACAGAGATAATAGAAGAGAGAGAGAGACCAGCGGAGTTGAGAGAGAGAGAGAGAGAGAGACGAACGCCGGAGAAGGGTTAGGTCGCCGGAAAGGGGCTGATCAGGCTGTGGTGGTAGGTGGCGGTAGTGGGTGCGGTTTAGAGTTTTAGGGCAGCGACTTCGGGAGCCGATTACTAGGTCATCGGGGGTCCGTTTTCGACAATCAAATATGTTTTCTTAGCCTATTTTTCGAGAGCTATCTATCCGTGTAAGCCGTTTCATCTGATTTTGAATTTTATAAAAACCCATTTTTGGGAATATTTGCTATAATCCGAATTAGGGATTTTTATATTAATCCGTAGCTCGTTTTAATTACGTTTAGGGACTGTTTAAGGACCGTTATTGGGCTGTCCAGATCTGGTTCTAACTGTTCGTTGGGCTTTCGACTTGAGTTTGGGGTTTTTTGACAAACGAGCTCTCGTTTGTGTAGGTAAGGGGGAAGAATATAGTTTCGCTTTAAAGGCGGTTTTTATGTGTTGTTTGTTGTATGCTAGGCTATGTAAATGGTTAGTTGGTTGGTTAGTGTGTATTGCATCATGTTATTGTATTGTGTATGTGTAACATGCTTCCATGGTTTTATTTATGCTAATCGTATTGTTTATGGTGATTATGTTATGTATGGCGATTTTACCATTTTTTATTTGAAAAAGAATTGTGAACAAAAATGTGACGGTGGTGATATAGTGCGTGATATTTATTTTATTTTCGTTTGGTGGATTTTACCATTTATGTTTTTAGGAGTCTTTTATATTTATTTTAGGGATTGCAGTACCAAGTGTTAAGGCGGAGCTGTGTCAGCTTATAGTGAGATCCCGGAAACTTGCGCAAGGATTAGGTATATCGGTACCATAGGGTTAGTCCCCTTAAAGCCAGCCCCATATCTTTTGGTCACATGTTAGTGTCAGAATATGGGTGAGGGAACCATTGCACTTTGGGTCCTAGAGCAGAGTGGCTCTAAAAGTGGGTACATGTGAGACAATCCCGAATTTGTGTTTTGTTGAGTCTTGTTTTATTTTGTTTTGTTTTATTTTATTTTGTTTTATTATTAATTCAGTTGATCTTGATTATATGTTCATTTACTTGTGTTGCGAGTTATATTTGTTGATGTGTTTTTTGTGCAATTGCCTTTGTCATTATTTGCCATATATCATATTTGCCATGTTAGGATTGTGTGTGCATGCTTAGTAGCACGCGCCGTTTTTAAAGTGAGATTGTTTTCTTACCTCCTTTCCTTGTTTTTTTGTACATTTTGTTACGATCGATGTACAGGTGCTGACGGAGACGGTGGCGAGGTGTAGAGCTCTTGTCTGAGGATCATTGTCATATTACACCTTATCGCGTGCACGCTACTCTTTTGTTTACTCTTTTTGGCGTTTTCTTATTTTGAACTTTGTTCGCCTAGTAAGCGTTTGAAACGTGTATGTTTTTCTTTTACATTTGTATATGTTAGATTGCGTTATTGTATATAATGTCAGCTGGGTTGAATTTGACTTAATCATGTTGAATTAGTGATAATCGCTTTGCGATTTTGTTATATGTTTTGTTGTCAAACAGGTCTAATTTATTGGAAACAAATAGATATGCGAAGCTCATGCCGAAATTTTCTAAAATGTGTTGTTTTGTTCGTTTGTCACATTTGAGCCCCGTTGGCTACCCTTAGGCCAACTCAGGGAATCATATGTGATTATCGGCATGTCTTGAAGTATTTATTTGGGTCTATTAATTAGCGTGCTATCGAATGGCATACTGAGTGTTTCGTTATTTTAACTTTTCCCCTTTTTATTTTAATTTACATTCACGACCCGGGTTTATCCAAAATCCGGGGCATGACAGCTTGGTATCAGAGCTAACCGGGTTCCGATTACCTTGGTTGCCTGTTGGGTAGGATAGGCACACACGGGGACGGGTGATACTTGGTAGTGTAAGACATTTTAAGAAAATTTGCATTTTTCAAAATCCTTGTAGTGTATTTGGTTGTTTGTTTACATTCAAGTTTGGTTGACTTATATTGTATTGTGAGTTCATCCTTTTTAATGGGTGTATATATGGTTCTTGTTAAACGGTTTCGTGTTTGTTGAATGTGAACGGTTTTAGTTGGTCGACGTATTTTGTATCCAGTTGTGTGTTACTCGTGGTGTGATTATATAGGAATATTTTTTATGTGCTACATGTATTGATCGAGGATTGTGGTGGTGCCTTCCAACGGATTGTTTTTATGATTGTTAATGACTGAAACTAAATTACGACGGGTTAAGAAGGATTGATATTTGTGTAGACAAGTAGGATTTGTAGGCGTTTAGTTTGTTTCATGTTTTCGTTGTACTCTGTATGCCGTGTGTATATGGTATCATTTTTAAGTGTTAAGGTGGTTCTCGGGCTCATAGGGTTCGAGACTGTCCTAGGGCTAAGTGTCATAAATGTGGTGGTTTAGGACATCTTCAGAGTCGGTGCATGTCAAGGGAAACTAGTGCCATTTCCTCAGCTCCTATTCGTACTACTCCAACTACTCAAAACTATTCGATTGCGCCTTCATATTCCGGTTCTAAAGCTCATATTCCTCGTAATTCTATTTCAACTCGCGGTGGTATTCAGAATTCTAGTCGTGGTGGTTATCAGCAGCACCAGTCTTCTCAATCTTCTCAGGGTACTCAAGCTCGTGTGTTCGCCCTGCCTCAAGTTAATACTGACAGGGGTGAACCTTCAGTTATTCAAGGTACCTTACTCGTTAGCTCTTCTTGGGCTAATGTATTATTTGATACTGGCGCTTCTGGTTCATTTATTTCCTCTCGTTTTGCTTTATCTATGGGTTTATTATTCAGTATTCAGGATCCTGCTATTTTGGTTGAAACTCCTATTCATGGTTGTGTTCCGCTTGATCGCATATCTCGTGACTGTGTGATTTATATTTCTGAACACCCTTTTGTGTTCGACTTTCTTGTGCTTGATATAACTAGCTTTGATGTTATTCTTGGCATGGACTGGTTATCTTTCTTCCATGCCATTATCGATTGTGAGCGTCGACGTGTATCTTTTATTATCCCTTCTGGTGATCGTATTATTTTCTCTGGGAACCGATGTATTCGTTTTTCCCCGTCATGGAACGTGGTTGATGATTTGGGTGGTTTATTAGCTAGCTTATCGGTTAGTGATGAAGTGTCTACTGACGTCGAACTACCTCCGGTGGTGTGTGAGTTTCCTGAGGTGTTTCCTAATGATCTTATCGAACTTCCTCCTCAGCGTGAGGTGGAGTTTTCCATAGATTTAGCACCTGGGACTGCTCCGATTGCTATGGCTCCTTATCGTTTAGTGCCAGCTGAGTTGAAAGAGTTAAAAGAACAGTTGGATGATCTGTTAGGTAAGGGTTTTATACGTCCTAGTGTGTCTCCGTGGGGCGCGCCAACATTATTTGTCCAGAAGAAGGATGGTGGTATGCGTATGTGTATCGATTATCGTAGGCTGAATCGAGTTACGATAAAGAATAAGTATCCCCTGCCACGAATCGATTATCTCTTCGATCAGCTGAAAGGGTCGAAGTGTTTTTCGAAGATTGATCTTCGCTCAGGGTACCATCAACTTCGAGTTCGTGAGATGGATATTCCTAAGACTGCATTTCGTACTCGGTATGGTCATTATGAGTTTCTAGTGATGCCATTCGGGTTAACGAATGCACCTGCTGCTTTTATGGACTTGATGAACCGTGTTTTTAGAGCCTTTCTGGATAAGTTTGTCGTGGTGTTTGTGGACGATATTCTGGTATACTCTTCATCTGAGGAAGAACATAGGGATCATCTTCGTATTGTGCTTACTCTTTTACGAGAGCACAAGCTCTATGCTAAGTTTTCCAAGTGCGAGTTTTGGATGTCAGAGGTGAAGTTTCTTGGCCACGTAGTGTCTGCAGGTGGAGTATCGGTTGATCCTTCTAAGATCAAGGAGGTAACTGATTGGGTGAAACCAAGAAGTGTGTTCGAGATCCGAAGTTTTTTGGGACTTGCGGGCTATTATCGAAGATTCGTACAAGATTTCTCTCGTTTGGCAGGTCCATTAACTCGACTAACGAAGAAAGGCGTTAAATTCGAATGGGACGAAAAGTGTGAGATTTCTTTTCAGGAATTGAAGGGTCGCCTAACTTCTGCCCCTATTCTCATCATCTCAGAACGAGGTGTGGAGTATAGTGTTTATTGTGATGCCTCGAAGGAAGGTCTCGGAGCAGTTTTAATGCAAGATGGCAAGGTTGTTGCTTATGCGTCCCGACAGTTAAAGGTCCATGAGAAGAATTATCCCACTCATGATCTCGAGTTGGCTGCAGTGGTGTTTTCTTTGAAGTGTTGGCGGCACTACTTGTTTGGAGAGAAATTCAACGTGTTTTCGGATCACAAGAGTCTCAAGTATATTTTCACCCAGCGTGACCTAAACTTAAGACAGAGGAGGTGGATGGAGTATCTCGAGAAATATGACTTCGACTTACAATACTATCCCGGTAAAGCAAATATGGTGGCGGACGCCTTGAGTCGCAAGACTAGGTGTTCTTTGGCATGCGTAGCTGTTAATGAATGGGGTATGCTAAATGTTCTTAATGAATTCGACTTGGAAGTGGGTGAAGAAGAAAATTCAGCCGTGTTGTTCTCGGTGAAGGTGCAACCGTCATTAGTCTCGAGGGTAATTGAGGCCCAACAAGGGGACGAGGAATCTAGAGACTTACGAGTTAAAGTTTCGAGTGAGTTGGGACTCGACAGATGGAAGATTGGCTCAGATGGCGGAGTGAGATTTATGGATCGTTTGTTTGTACCTATGAGTATGCACGTGGAGGTTATGAGAGAATTCCACCATTCTCGATTGGTAGTTCATCCTGGTGGTACAAAGATGTACCATGACTTAGCTCGACAGTTTTATTAGAGTGGAATGAAAAAGGATGTGGCGGACTTTGTTAATAAATGTCTTACTTGTCAGCAAGTGAAGATAGAACATCAGAAGTCGGGAGGGTTGCTTAAACCTTTACCTATACCAGAGTGGAAGTGGGAACGTATAACTATGGACTTTGTAGTGGGGTTGCCGAGATCTAGTAGGGGGAAAGATGCGATATGGGTCATAGTGGACCGATTGACGAAATCGGCTCACTTTCTCCCGATCCGTGTTAGCGACAAAGTCGAGCAGCTATGCGAGATTTATGTTCGTGAGATTGTTCGCTTACATGGTGTCCCAGTTTCTATTGTGTCTGATCGTGATCCTCGCTTTGTGTCTCGTTTCTGGCAGAGTTTTCAGAAGGCGTTAGGGACGAAACTAGATTTGAGTACGGCATATCACCCTCAGACCGATGGGCAGTCGGAGAGGACTATCCAAACTTTGGAGGATATGCTTCGTGCGTGTGTACTTGATTTTGGTGGGGGTTGGGAGAAACATGTGGCGTTGATTGAGTTCGCTTATAATAATAGTTATCATTCGAGCATTGAGATGGCCCTTTATGAGGCCCTATATGGGCGACCTTGTAGATCTCCTGTGTGTTGGACGGAAGCAGGTGAATCGTCATTGTTAGGACCAAATGTGGTTCGAGAGACTACAGAGAAGATTCTTTTGATTAAACAAAAGCTAGAGACAGCGAGAAGCCGTCAAAAGAGTTACGCGGATAGACGAAGGCGACCATTGGAGTTTGGGGTGGGTGATCATGTGTTCCTTAAAATATTGCCGCGTAAGGGCATTATGCGTTTTGGGAGGCGTGGGAAGTTGTCACCGCGGTTTATTGGACCTTTCTTGATTTTGGAGAGAATTGGTGATCTGGCCTATCAGTTAGCTTTGCCACCACAATTGGCGAACGTACACCCCGTGTTCCATGTTTCGATGCTCCGGAAGTACGAACCGGACCCGTCACATATTTTGGATTTTTTCGATCTTCAAGTACAGGAGGATGTTTCCTATGTGGTTCGCCCGGTCCGTATACTGGACAGGCGTGAACAGGTATTATGAAGGCGCGTTATTCCTTTGGTGAAAGTATTGTGGAGTCACCATGGGACCGAAGAGGCAACATTGAAACGTGAGCTGGAGATTCGTGCTAAGTATCCAGACTTATTTATTGATTCGGGTATGTGTTTAATTTCGGGACGAAATTCTTTTAAGTTGGGGAGAATGTAACGTCTCGGAAATTTTGTACTTTATTATTAATTTTAGTAATAAGACAGTGATATTTAGTTTTGTGGGTGATTACGTATTTGTGTGAAATATACATGTGTGATATGAAATTGGGTGTATATAATAGTTGTGGGGGTGATTGGTATCGTGTAATAAATAGTGGACTAATTAGTAAATTACTAAAACCTAAATATCTAGATAATACATATACATATTACATATATACATAGATACATATATACATATAGACATATATACAGAGATAATAGAAGAGAGAGAGACCAGCAGAGTTGACAGAGAGAGAGAGAGAGAGACGAACGCCGGAGAAGGGTTAGGTCGCCGGAAAGGGGCTGGTCAGGCTGTGGTGGTAGGTGGCGGTAGTAGGTGCGGTTTAGAGTTTTAGGGCAGCGACTTCGGGAGCCGATTACTAGGTCATCGGGGGTCCGTTTTCGACAATCAAATATGTTTTCTTAGCCTATTTTTTGAGAGCTATCTATCCGTGTAAGCCGTTTCATCTGATTTTGAATTTTATAAAAACCCATTTTTGGGAATATTTTATATAATCCGAATTAGGGATTTTTATATTAATCTGTAGCTCGTTTTAATTACGTTTAGGGACTGTTTAAGGACCGTTATTGGGCTGTCCAGATCTGGTTCTAACTGTTCGTTGGGCTTTCGACTTGAGTTTGGGGTTTTTTGACAAACGAGCTCTCGTTTGTGTAGGTAAGGGGGAAGAATATAGTTTCGCTTTAAAGGCGGTTTTTATGTGTTGTTTGTTGTATGCTAGGCTATGTAAATGGTTAGTTGGTTGGTTAGTGTGTATTGCATCATGTTATTGTATTGTGTATGTGTAACATGCTTCCATGGTTTTATTTATGCTAATCGTATTGTTTATGGTGATTATGTTATGTATGGCGATTTTACCATTTTTTATTTGAAAAAGAATTGTGAACAAAAATGTGACGGTGGTGATATAGTGCGTGATATTTATTTTATTTTCGTTTGGTGGATTTTACCATTTATGTTTTTGGGAGTCTTTTATATTTATTTTAGGGATTGCAGTACCAAGTGTTAAGGCGGAGCTGTGTCAGCTTACGGTGAGATCCCGGAAACTTGCGCAAGGATTAGGTATATCAGTACCATAGGGTTAGTCCCCTTAAAGCCGGCCCCATATCTTTTGGTCACATGTTAGTGTCAGAATATGGGTGAGGGAACCATTGCACTTTGGGTCCTAGAGCAGAGTGGCTCTAAAAGTGGGTACATGTGAGACAATCCCGAATTTGTGTTTTGTTGAGTCTTGTTTTATTTTGTTTTGTTTTATTTTATTTTGTTTTATTATTAATTCAGTTGATCTTGATTATATGTTCATTTACTTGTGTTGCGAGTTATATTTGTTGATGTGTTTTTCGTGCAATTGCCTTTGTCATTATTTGCCATATATCATATTTGCCATGTTAGGATTGTGTGTGCGTGCTTAGTAGCACGTGCCGTTTTTAAAGTGAGATTGTTTTCTTACCTCCTTTCCTTGTTTTTTTGTACATTTTGTTACGATCGATGTACATGTGCTGACGGAGACGGTGGCGAGGTGTAGAGCTCTTGTCTGAAGATCATTGTCATATTACACCTTATCGCGTGCACGCTACTCTTTTGTTTACTCTTTTTGGCGTTTTCTTATTTTGAACTTTGTTCGCCTAGTAAGCGTTTGAAACGTGTATGTTTTTCTTTTACATTTGTATATGTTAGATTGCGTTATTGTATATAATGTCAGCTGGGTTGAATTTGACTTAATCATGTTGAATTAGTGATAATCGCTTTGCGATTTTGTTATATGTTTTGTTGTCAAACAGGTCTAATTTATTGGAAACAAATAGATATGCGAAGCTCATGCCGAAATTTTCTAAAATGTGTTGTTTTGTTCGTTTGTCACATTTGAGCCCCGTTGGCTACCCTTAGGCCAACTCATGGAATCATATGTGATTATTGACATGTCTTGAAGTATTTATTTGGGTCTATTAATTAGCGTGCTATCGAATGGCATACTGAATGTTTCGTTATTTTAACTTTTCCCCTTTTTATTTTAATTTACATTCACGACCCGAGTTTATCCAAAATTCGGGGCATGACATGTTATATCTAAGCTATATTGGAAAATTTGCAAAGTATTGCCAGTGTTTATAGTGTGGGAAATTTGAAAAGCTAGATGCAGTAGTAGATTCAATAATAAAAGAATGATTGGAGCTATAATATGTGAGAATGTGCACAGCTTGATTACATGCTACTCTAGTAAGGATAAATGTTTTCCTTCAAATTTTGATCTCAAAGTTGGGATTACTGCAAGAGTACTAAATAAGAAAAAGATTAAAGTGGTAAAGTGGTTATGTCCCCCTAAAGGATATAATAAATTTAATATTGATGGTAGTTTTAGAAGAACCACTAATAAAAGTGGAATTGGGGGTGTTTTGCGAAATGATCAAGGTAATTTTCTTTTAGGGTTTTTTACTTCAATTAATAGTAATTCTGGGCTTGAATCTGAGATGAAATCTTTATTATTGGGTGTTCAAATTGTTGGGGAGAACAATATAATCTTTGAATCAGATTGTTTACAATTGGTGAATATAATACAAGGGAAGAGTACTTGCCCCTGGGTTTTAATCTATTTGATAGATATAATAAAACAGCAATTCAGAATACATAATTTTCAAATTATGCATATAGAAAGATAAGGTAATAAAGGAGCAGATTACCTGGCGAAGCTAGGGTGCGAAGACGATCCAGTTATTTCAGATAGTTTGGACGACTTCTCAGATTACTTCAAGGGTGTAATCATCACTGAAGCAATGGAAATACCCTATTTACGAATTAGATGATTTTGGGGGTATGGAGGAAGAAGAGAGACAGTCTCTCTCTAAAGGAAAGTGATGAGTTTGCCACAGGCGAAGGGTTCTCTGTAGTTAATAATGGGACGCGTGTCCATATGTTTAAATTATTCTTTTTAGTCCTCAAGTTTTCTGTCGGTTTGCAATTTGATCCGTTAGATTGTAATAATTACAATGTTCCACTTTGTTTAATAATTTAATAAAATAGTGGGTCTCCCACTGATTATTTAAAAAAAAGATTTAACTTTACATAGTTCTGTCCAGTAATTTACTTAGGTTCCAACTGTTGTTGCAACATCACTTGGAACCTAACTGTATAACTGCAACTAGAACAGCGGATAGAAATTTCAGTATTTATATCAAAAGATGATTTCTTTTCAAGTAACGTCTGAAGGAATTTTTTTCTTCATACAAATCACTTATTCTCATTAATTTAATTCCTAGATTAAGACAATTAGATAAGGTATTTTCATATCTTTCTGATGATACTTTGATGGAAGCAAATCACAAGCGCGTCGGCAGGATTCAATTTGATATCATTAGTGATTATCTAATTTAATTTAGATAGATTTTTATGTCAAAAGATGACTTTTTTTCAAGCAACATCTGAAGGAAATATCATAAAACTCACTTATTCTCCTTAATTTAATTCCTAGTTTAAGACAATCAGATAGGGTATTTCTATCTTTCTAATGATACTTTGATGAAAATAAATCACAAGTGTGCCGGCAGGATTCAATTCGATATCATTTGTGATTAGTGATTACCTAATTAAGTTTTGATGGATTTTTCATTTAGATTCATTTTTTTTATAGTACTAAAACTCTTCACAAAGCATTGGACATGACCAGGAAAAATACTCAAAAGGTCTTACTTTTTAAACTTAATCTTCAAAAAGTCACATACAAGTCCAACTTCACCAAAAAATCAAAATTATTAACTTCATTGGAAAAGGGATCTCAAAGATAAAGATTAGTTTTAGCTACTCGATAAACAGACAACGATATAATTGAAACATGATGTAGAACATCTTCCCTCTACCTCAAGTCGAGATAGAGAAGATTAATGGTGTCCAAAGTGGTTCAGGAAAGGTCTCATTTCTTTTATTTCCGACCAAAGTATTTCTCCTCACAAACTAATTAAATTCCCATTTCTAGTCCACAAAATTTCTTGTCGATTGTTTTAGCTTTTAAGAAGAACACCATGTATACAATCTCCATGAACAATCTTAATAATCTCCATGAACAATTTTTCATTCTAGATTGGTGCTGAATTTGTATGTACCTTGTGTACAATTGCATTCAAGGTTTGATTTTGTTTGGCTGCAGATTTTAAAGCTCGTTTCCTATTTCTTTTCTTAAAATTTGGCTAAAGTTTGGTTGATAAACTTCAAAGGGTATCTTTTTTGAAAAAAATGTCTGAAAAGCTAGGAAATTTTAAAGTCATTAAAGGACTAAAGTATTGCCAAAACGTGTCTGCAATAGCTTTACTTAAAATATATACCTTTTTTATGTTCTGAATCACATTAGAAAGATAAAAGCGTAAACTTTTTTTTTCGCTACAAAATTTTCAAAACAGATCAAATTCAAGCGGGATAAACGCAAGTTCTTTTTTCCTCAACGCCAATATATGGAACCAAACAAGCTCTTCATGTAGTATCTTTCAATAGGTATGATAAGGCTTTTGTTTTATTTACAGGACATAGTACCGAAACAACCCATATTTTGTTGATTGATTTCGGTTGTTCTGTTATCATATGTTCTCAAACATTAATCTTCAAGATGATAGTAAGAAGTAGTAGGAGCATGATGTGATAAACTATTATATAAAGCAAGGTACACAATCATATCTGATTTGATAAACTATCATACTAGTACCAAATAAGAGCAGAAAATTGCTTTATTCAATCATATTTCATGTTAAAAGAATACAACTATCTCTATTTTCCAAGGTACACAATGATACTGACAGTTGTATCACCGAGAAGATAGAACCCATTGCTCCTAGAAGTTAAAGGTGATTTTCGCTTTACTATTCCACCGGTGAATGCATCTTCACATAAATAGCTTAAAGTACCAGCATCTCCAATAATTCTAGCTGATTCCGAATAGGATTTTGATATTAATTTTTGAATCGCCTGGGAAAGCTTCGGAATTAAAAGTTCATAATCAGCAGAGCACATGCGGATAAACTCCTTCATCTCTATCTCAGTGGTTTTTTCTAATAAATCGTTAATAATCTTAATGGTTTCATTTGTGTACCTTTCAATCGCTTCAATCAAAAATCGAGCGAGGTCTTGCGCATCAACGGCCTTGACACTACGAGGATCTGAGTTTAGAGTAGACTTACAAAAATCAAAATGTGCAGTTTGTTTGCATGTTTGTTCGATCAAATCAGCCGTACTTAAACTCATGTGAAGTACGAAAATGAGAGCGAACAAATAGCCTATGATGGCAATTTTGATTTTCATATCTAGGAAAGAAATGTACTATGCCACTGAAAGGTGAAGGCAAGCAATGAGTAATGTATCTATATCAAAAGATGATTTTTTTTCAAGTAACGTCTGAAGGAATTTTTTTCTTCATATAAATCACTTATTCTCATTAATTTAATTCCTAGATTAAGACAATTAGATAAGGAATTTTCATATCTTTCTGATGATACTTTGATGGAAGTAAATCACAAGCCGTCGGCAGGATTCAATTTGATATCATTAGTGATTACCTAATTTAATTTAGATAGATTTTTATATCAAAAGATGACTTTTTTTCAAGCAACATCTAAAGGAAATATCATAAAAGTCACTTATTCTTCTTAATTTAATTCCTAGTTTAAGACAATCAGATAGGGTATTTCTATCTTTCTAATCATACTTTGATGGAAGTAAATCACAAACGTGTCGGCAGGATTCAATTCGATATCATATTTTAATGTCAAAAGAATACAACTATCATATTCAATTCGATATCATATTCAATTCGATATCATATTCATAAGATGGCAATATATTTATATTAAAAGATGGCTTTATTTCCATGTGACGTCTGAAGGAATTTTTTTTCATAAAAGTCACATATTCTCCTTAATTTAATTCCTAATGTAAGACAATCAGATAGGGTATTTCTATATTTCTAATCATACTTTGATGGAAGTAAATCACAAGTGCATCGGGAGAATTCAATTCCATACCATTAGTGATTAACTAATTTTATTTAAATTGATTATTTTTATCTACTTTGATTTTATTTGTTATGCTGATAATCCTTACAAAGCATTGGACATGACTAGGAAAAATATACAAAAGTTGACACTTTTTTAACTTAATCCCCAAAAGGTCACGGTTATTAATTTCATTGGAAAAGAAATCTCAAAGACAAAGATTAGTTTTAGCTACCGGTTTTTTAGCTATTTCACGCACTACAACAATCATGGTATTTTATGTCAAACTTATTCGATATTCTCACTAAATGTATATTTTATAAGTTATTTGACGTCACTAATTAATTTATTTTTAATATAGTGAAGAAATATTTGGTTGTGTGAACTGATAACTTGATCAATTAATTACTAGTAATACTTATGTGGTCACAATCAAGGTTCGTAGAATCAAATTATACTAAAATTATGGCCGGGTTAAAGTTTTCATGCTGGTATTCTTCAGACGATTCTATGTCGAATTTGGTTTACATATTTTGTTTATCACTCACTCGATCATAAACTATAAACGCTGGTTCAGAACATAAAAAAGGTTTATATTTTATGTTCTGAATGATTGAGTGAGTGATTCTATGTCAAATTTGATTTACATTTTTTGTGTATGTTGTAAATGAAACTCAATTTGGTAAATATTAAGCTCAATTTTTGCTCATGTCCCTAACTTCATATCAAATTTTGCTACATATTCAGATTGTGAACTAGAATATAATTAGTATTGCTTTCACTGATGGACCCGTCCATCTAGTCGTAGACTTTTCTGATTCCATATCTATACTCTCAAATGATTGATTAATGCATCAACAACTTATAAAAAAGTGAATAAGTAAGCTGTAGATTTGCAGCTTTTAAGCTTTGTGTTTATTGGGCTGTGGGTTGCATTAACAGCTTTAGAGCTAGATTTCTGGCTTAAAATATCTGGAAGCATCACCCTAATATAAAGCCATTTTTCTTTCGAGCTTATTTGCTTAAAACCTGCAAAACCGAACAACCCCGCCGACTCGTCAAACAGTGAGGGTGAGGTTTGTTGATTTACGCTTTGAAAGTTCTTAGTTGTTAATAGCGATGTTAAATGTAGAGAAAACTAAGGGGAACTGTCACGTCCCAAAATCCAAAAGACACGGACATCGAGACATGACCTTTTTAAAACAAAGGAAAACGAAACCTGTTGGTACAAAATTAAAAAATTTAAAAGAAAAAGACTTGCGAGCTAAAGAAACTATTAAACAATAAACAAAAGTATTTGCCAAACGCGGCTACAAGGCGAGATAAAATAAACGAATGTAAATTGCCCGTAGGCTACAACCTCAAAAATAAAATATACATGAAAAGAAAGCAAAAGCCCGAACCCAAGTGATGCCTTGCTAAATCTCTTAACCATCGCCTCAACCTAAGTTGTACCTGAAATACAAATTTGTAACGGTGAGTCCCACGCACATAACTAGACGGGACGGCACCACAAATACCGTCACTCCATCCCTTAAATGCAAGAACTCACAAATTCTACAACTACGATAAACGTCGTATAAAACGAAATATAATGACATTCTACAACTACGATAAATTAAATAAATCAACTAACATCAACACACATCTAAAGCATACATGGACCTCTCACGCCACCTACCCCGGTCCGGAAGGTAGGTCATTCCCTATCCCTTCGGCCGTCTTCTGTCCCCGGAATTAGGGAGAGACAGAGACCATTGCAACATAAAAGTAGATTTATAGTGCGCACTTGGACCTCTCACGCCACTCGCCCCAGTCCGTAAGACGAGTCATTCCCTATCCCTTCGGCCGTCATATGTCCCCGGAATTAGGGAGAGACATAGACCATTGCTAACATAAAAGTAAATAGTGCACACTGGGACCTCTCACGCCACCTACCCCGGTCCGTAAGGTAGGTCATTCCCTATTCCCTCGGCCGTCTTCTGTCCCCGGAATTAGGGAGAGACAGAGACCATTGCCACTACAGCTAAATCACAAGGCCTCGGCCAATAATATAAATCCATGCAAATAACACATTCTCATACGGCCTCGGCCAATAATATAAATCCACGCAAATAACACATTCTCATACGGCCTCGGCCAATAATATAAATCTACGCAAATAACACATTCTCATACGGCCTCGGCCAATAATATAAATCTACGCAAATAACACATTCTCATACGGCCTCGGCCAATAATATAAATCTACGCAAATAACACATTCTCATACGACCTCGGCCAATAATATAAATCCACGCAAATAACACATTCTCATAATACCAACATTCTCAAACGTCACTATAACGTCAATCAACATACACATAACCATATGTACTAAATTCGCAACTAGCCAAACAACTCCAATAACGTAAAATCCCATTCGGGCATTTTACCAAACACCTTGTATGCATAAACTACAATTAACCATTATTCACCATAAATTCATCCAATACCATCAACAACTATATAATCCCATAAACAACTAATAAATCATGCAAACCCATCCATAATCTCATCAATCCAAAATTAATATATCTAAGGTCTCAACCTCTACCATTCAAATAAATGGAATTAAAAGTGTAGCAACTAACCCCAATTAACAATATAAGAACATAATTAATATAAAAGGCAAAAACCCCCAATTTATAATAAACGTAAAACCTAATCCTAACATACACCCTCGTCTAGTCGCTATGGATAACCCCCGTTACCTTAGAGCGTAGAGGAGATGCTTCCGGTATGAACCCGCTAATGGTGGTTTCCTTTTCCTCTTCTTCTTCTTCTTTTTCTTTTTCTCTCTTTCTCTCTCTTCTTCTCTCTTCTGTATTATGCTGGTTTATGATATGAAAGAGGCTGAAAAATATGTTTAGAAAAGCTGCTTTTTGATAGTTTGTGGTAACGAACTATTTGGTCCCCAAAGTTCTAATAGTTAACTCCTAATCCAAAAATATAGTTTTACTACTCAAAAATAACAAATCTTTAGAAACAAAACTATTGGGTCCTTTTTATAAGTAAAATTAGTAACAGGTTTTAAAAATAAAGCTTTTCGGAAGAGTTTCGGTTTTTGGCTAAAAATTAGTCGAGTGACCGGTTTTTGGTAAAATTTTGAATAAAACGCTTTTGGATAAATTAAATCATAAATAAAACCATTTTAAAAAAAAAACGGGATGTTACAACTAACTCTCCTTAAAAGAATTTCGTCCCGAAATTTCCTATCTAAACAACTATACCCAGAAATGATAAAATTACAATAAGACCATAAGAATTTAAACGCTCAATTCGTGTGATAATTCAAAAATAAAATACGCAGGGTTCACAACCCGTAACAGCTCCATAATTCAATACATGAACAACATGTAAGAATCTCAAATAAGGTAAATATGCAATATCAAACATAAGGTTTCACAACCCGTAACAACTCCATAATTCAATACATGAACAACATGTAAGAATCTCAAATAAGGTAAACACCTATATGTAATATCAAACATAATAAAAGACAACTCAACAACTCCGTAACTCTAGGCGTTACACAACTCCATAATTCAATACATGAACAACATGTAAGAATCTCAAATAAGGTAAACACCTATATGCAATATCAAACATAATAAAAGACAACTCAACCACTCCGTAACTCTAGGCGTTACAACCAAAAATAAACTCCAAACTCTAGGCGTTACAACCCTTCCCCGATAAAGAAATTTCGTCCCGAAATTAGAATGTATCTAAAGAAAAGTACCTAAAGAAAAGTCGAGATTAGGATATTTCCTCTTCATCTCATCCTCACGTTCCCAAGTTGCCTCCTCGTCCCCGTGGTGTTTCCAAACCACCTTTACCAATCTAATCGTTTTTCCTCGAAGTTCCTTCTCTTGCACATCGATAATCCTCATAGGTCCCACTTCGTATGTCACATCCGCACTAACCTCAATGTCCTCAAAGTCCACCACGTGTGAAGGGTCGTGATGATACTTTTTCAACATTGACACATGGAAAACCGGGTGAACCCCCGCCAACTTTGGTGGTAAGTCCAACCGGTAAGCAACTTCTCCAACTCGGTCCACGATCTCAAATGGTCCGATAAATCTCGGGCTCAACTTTCCTTTTGAACCAAACCTCATAACCCCCTTCCTGGGTGAAACCCGCAAAAATACTTGATCCCCCTTTTTGAACTCCAAAGGTCTCCTCCTCTTATCCGCATAACTCTTTTGTCTACTTCGGGCCGTCTCAAGCCTTTGTCGAATTAACTTAATCTTTTCTGTCGTTTCTTGAACCAATTGCGGTCCTAACATTTCCGCTTCCCCCACCTCGGTCCAACACACCGGAGACCTACACGGCCGCCCGTATAAAGCCTCAAAAGGTGCCATGCCAATACTAGCTTGGAAGCTATTATTATACGCAAACTCAACGAAGGGTAGATGGCTCTCCCAACCTCCCTTGAAATCATTCACACATGCGCGCAACATATCCTCTAACACTTGGATAGTCCGCTCCGATTGTCCATCCGTTTGAGGATGAAACGTCGTGCTCATTGTCAATTTGGTCCCTAAGGAATTTTGCAATGCGCCCCAGAACCTCGACACAAACCTCGCGTCTCGATCCGATAATATCGAAATCGGCACCCCATGAAGTCTAACAATTTCCTTAATATACTTCCGTCCCAAAATTTCCACCGAATTTGTCATCTTAATCGCAATGAAGTGTGCGGATTTGGTCAAACGGTCGACCACAACCCACACAGCGTCATTCCCACCTACCGACTTAGGTAAGTTGGTCACAAAATCCATTGCAATCCTTTCCCACTTCCATTCCGCTACCGGTAAGGGTTGGAGCATACCCGCCGGCCTTTGGTGTTCCGCCTTCACTTGTTGGCAAGTTAGGCACTTGCTAACATATGAAGCTACATCTCGTTTCATTCCGGGCCACCAAAATTGTCTCTTCACATCGTGATACATTTTCGTCCCGCCGGGATGAACGGCTAATCGGGAGTGGTGAAACTCCTTTAATACCTCATTCCTCATATTTTCCGTCACGTAAGTCCTTCCCTTAAATCGTAGTCCTCCATCGGTTCCTTTCGTCCAACCATCTAATCCTTCGCTAGAACTCATCTGTTTCTCATAGCTCTCCACTTTCTCGTCCCCATCTTGTGCTTCCAGAACCCTACTCACAAGTTCCGGTTGTACCACTATTGTGTACAAGGTCCCCACATCAACATGTCCCAACTCCAAGTCGAACTCGTTCACTTTTCCCATCATCCTCCATTCCTCGATCGCCACATGCGCTAAGGTCGCATGAGACTTTCGACTCAAAGCATCCGCTACTACATTGGCCTTTCCCGGATGATAGTGTAAGTCATAGTCGTACTGTTCCAAATATTCCATCCATCGTCGTTGTCGCAAATTTTTGATCACGTTGGGTAAAAATATGCCCTAAGCTCTTGTGATCCGAGAACACTTTGAACTTTTCCCCGAACAGATAATGTCTCCATATTTTCAACGCATGAACTATTGCCGCTAGCTCTAGGTCATGAGTCGGATAGTTCTTTTCGTGAACCTTTAATTGTCGCGAATCATATGCGATAACCTTTCCGTCTTGCATCAAGACGCAACCCAAGCCTTCTTTCGAAGCATCGCAATACACTTGATAACCCTTTCCTTGCTCGGGAATAACTAGTACGGGAGAACTAGTCAACCGCTTTTTGAGCTCTAGGAAAGCTTTTTCGCAAGCCTCACTCCACACGAACGTCACCCCTTTCTTGGTAAGGTAAGTCATTGGAGTCGCCAACTTTGAGAAGTCCTTGACGAACCGTCGATAGTACCCCGCTAACCCCAAGAAACTTCGAATCTCAAACACATTCTTCGGTTGTGTCCAATTCGAAACCGCCTCAATTTTCGTCGCGTCCACCTTTACCCCTTCTTCCGAGATCGCATGTCCAAGAAATTTCACCTCATTTAGCCAAAACTCACATTTGCTAAATTTTCCGTAAAGTTGGTGCTCCCTCAACGTGAGCAACGCTAAACGGAGATGCTTCTCGTGTTCCTCTCTTGAACTCGAGTAAATCAAGATATCGTCGACGAAGACCACCACAAACTTGTCGAGCTACTCCTTAAAGATTCGGTTCATTAACTCCATAAATGTTGCCGGTGCATTAGTTAACCTGAACGGCATGACCACAAACTCATAGTGACCATACCGGGTCCTAAAGGCCGTTTTCGAAATATCCTCATCTTTCACCCTCAATTGGTGATAGCCTGATCGCAAGTCGATTTTTGAAAAGAACGTCGCTCCTTTCAGTTGGTCAAACAAATCGTCAATTCGAGGTAGTGGGTACTTATTCTTAATAGTCACCCTATTTAGCTTTCGATAGTCGATGCACATACTCATCGATCCATCTTTCTTTTCCACGAATAAGGTCGGTGCCGCCCACGGTGACGTACTCCGCCTAATAAACCCCTTCTCTCGCAGTTCTTCTAACTGCTTACTTAACTCCCTCAACTCTGCTGGTGCCAAACGGTACGGGGAAATGGCTATGGGTGCCGTTCCCGGTACCAAGTCGATAGAAAAGTCTAACCCTCTCTTCGGTGGCAACCCCGGTAGATCCTTTGGAAACACATCTCTAAAATCGTCCACTACACGTGGCCATATTTCCACTTCCTCATCATTATCCACTATCGAGAGACTAGCCGAGAGACAGGTTGTCCACAACCCGCTTGGAATAGTAAGAAATTGAAGAAAGGGTATCGTCCCTTTCCCCACGAAAGAACACCTCATCTCCGGATGAAGTAGTAAGGAAAACTTTTCGTCGAACACAATCGATGAAAGAGTTGAAATGAACCAACCAGTCCATTCCAAGAATCACGTCGAACCCCGACATCTCTATAACAATTAAATCAAATATAAACACGTGGTCTGCGACCACCATCTCACAAGACCGACACACTCGGTCCAACACAACTCGACCCCCAACAGGAGTCTCTACAACAATCGGGTTCTCTAGAACCCCAATTTTTAACAACAAAGACTCAACTAGACTTCTAGATATAAAAGAATGCGAAGCTCCCGTATCGAAAAGAACATGTGCCCAAGACGAGCACACAAGAACCATACCTTGTACATTTGCCGGATCTCCTTGGTTTGGCAACTGTGGCAAGGCAAATAGACGAGCTTGATTTGGTGGGTTTCCTTGCGGTCCTCGATTTCCCCAATGATTCCCTCGGTTTCCCGGGCCCTGATAGCCTCCTCGGTAGTTCCCACGGTTTCCCCCTCCTTGGTGGTTACCTCGAAACCCTCCCCCTTGGTTCCCAGGTAATTGGTGTGGTGGTACGAATCCTGGTCCTCTTGGTGGTGGTGGTGGCAACATAGGTTGGTTAAAGGGTCGGTTGGTGTCGATTCTTCCTCGTCCTCCGGGACAAACCCGTGCCGTATGTCCCATTCGGTTGCATGTCCTACATTGGACCCTAGGGCACTCGAATTGTCGATGGTTCGCGTCTCCATAGTGGAAACACGCTCCCCTTATCACGACGTTTGTCGGCGGTGGATTAAAACTCCTCTCTCCTCTTCCCGGTTGTTGAAATCGCGAACTATTCGCCATATCCCAACTCCGCTTCTTCTCTTCCCTCGGAGCATTTCCGGTTTTCGACTTCTCCGAGATTCGCTTGTTATGGAGTAGATCTCCTTCCACAGCTTGGGCTGATTTTACCAATTCCTTATAGTTGACATGTCGAGCCGATGCCAATTGTAACGAGATGGTCGGATTCAACCCCTTCATGAATCTCCTACATCTTTCTGCGCCCCCTATAACCGATTCTGGGGCATACCTCGAGAGTGAGGTAAACTTCAGTTGGTATGCTTGAACGGTCATACCCCCTTGATACAGATCCTCGAAACGCCTTCTCATTTCTTCCTTATAAGAATCTGGAAGGAACTGTCGATTAAACAATTCGATGAACTCGTTCCATTCGAAGTTGCTTATGTCGTATGTATCCACAATTCCCAACCACCACTTCCGTGCTTCACCCTTTAGGTGAAACTGAGCCATATTAATGTTCCGTGCTTCACCCTTTCTTTCTAAAAAATGTTCTACTTATCGCGCTGGCACTGAAAGTTCAAAACCCACAGTTGATGGTGGTATCCCAAAACATAAAAAAGAGGAGTCAAGTTTTAGCTTTCAATCATTGGTAAGGGAGTCATTTAAAGCAGTGATTGCTAGCATATATAGAAGATGATATGGTCGTTTATCTTCTTGTTAGAGACATATGAAACGAATACTTGGAGCTTATTGCAGGGATACATTTGAATCTTGATGTTTTCAAATGGCTCTACATACTTCACTTAGAAAATCTCAATTTTAATGCAGTGCAGTGGCTTGAAAGGAAAGCAACGCTTTTGAACCTACTTATTTGTACACTGTGGAGAAAGGTTTTTTCTTGCTGCCTGAAGGATCCAGGCTCCGGCATAATATCCATACAGTCAACATGTTACATAACTTGTCTGATAAATAGACTTGTCTGATATGACACTATCTTGATGAATAGTCTGCTGGGTTTCCCTGGTAAAGCTTACTTATATAATTACCAAACAAAGTTCTACAATATCACTTACGCACATGAGCAACCTGACGGTTTAACAAAGTTTGGAGACTATCTGGTGAACAAATGTGGTTTACTCATAATGTTTCTTTTTTTTTCTTCTCAACTACAATGTCAGTGTCGTTTACACTGAGAGAGACACAAACTCGCATGCTGAAGAATTCACCGTGCAGCTTCAACACCATGCTCGATATCGCCTTCCAATGTTTCAGCCGATCTTTATGCACTTAATTGAATTAGTTGTCTTTGTCCCAATTATGATTGGTATCGTATTCTTTTTCTTCAAGTTCTATCACGACCAGCTATTGGCTTTTATGGTCTTAATTCTTTTATGGTTGTGTGAGTTCTTCACTCTGATAAGTGTGTGCACACCCCTATGAAGTTCTTTCCTCCCTCTTTTTGCTCTATATTCTGGTCTTCCACATTTACTTCTTTTCGTACACTTACGGAATTCCGTATTTGGAGCTCTCCACTATGGCAGCATTAATACGCATGAAGCACCTCATCCTGTACTTTTGGAATCACTTTGAGGTCTCTGCGTTCAGAGATTTATGTAGAACCAGAGGACTCAATTTCAACAACATCCGAATTTCCACATCACTTTATGCTCATCTCTGTTCTCAAAGCTAGAGAAGCTTTCTGCGGAGGAAAAACAAAGGAAAGCTCTCGAGACCGAGCTCTATAGATTACAAATATTAGTGATTTTAACTGGGGTGGAAAGTTCATGGGTGAATTATGAAAGTTTTCAATGAAAGTCTGGAGCTACATCTTGAATCTTGCATGTGTGAGTTAACTGTTTTCCGCTACCATGATTATTTATATCTGGGTGAATTATAAAGGTTTGAGAATTGGATGATTCGTGGATTAAGTGAAATGAATTTATTTTATTGGCTAGACTCGTCAAGTTGGACTAGTGTCAAATATCCAAGTTTCTCCCATTTTGCTTTTGATTTCTGATTGATTTTACTTAGTACTTAACACGAATGAAACGAGGCCGGTCCTAGCCTCTCCTACGCTTAAGTTCAACTCAAGATTTTACGCATTACTTAAAAATAATAAACACGATCGAAGTTACAAAAAAAGTTAATGTAAGAATCTTTAAAAGAATTCACACTAAGAGAGTCACGGTCACGGATTTGGGACCTTAATGTAGAGATTAATAAAACTTTAAAAAATCAACATAAACCGGTAATTAACCCACTTTTTGAAAGAAAAGAATATGTTTTAATGTGTAACATAACATTAAATTATAATTAAAAACTCTGTTAAGAAAACGACGTCTTTAATAACATCAAGCTTAGCCTTATAAGAATATATGTAATTATTAGAAAATGAAAGAAATATATACGTCATAAAGTTGTGGTCTTATTCTAAGGACCAAATTAAAAATAATTGTTGATGTCTAACGTGTATTCTTTCATCGAATTATATAAATTTGATAAGAGACAGTGACGGTTTTTCTATTCAAGGTAAAGTTTTAACATGCATTTCTGGAGTTTGAAATTGACAAATAATGTTAAATACACATCATGAATTATGCTTCTTATTCGTCATAATTCCCTTTCTTACAAAAAAGATGTATAGAGCTAAGAATATCTTTTCCAAAACAAAACTCAAAAATTCTCTTTTAAAAAGATGTTTTACTTTTTTGATTTTCTTTAAATAAAAGTCAGAAAAAACAAAAAAAAAACAGAAAATGACTTACAATTTATGAAATCAGTTTTCAAGCTTGAAAAATCAATTTTTATAATTTAAAAAAAAATGTTTATTTTATTTTTTTAAGAAAATAAAAAAGATATTATTTAAAAAAAATCAAAATCGCACTTATATTATTAATTATAAATTGTAACTAATAAGTACGATTTTGCACTCGGTTTAAAAAACGGAATGGGGGAAAGTAAAAGAGAAAGATTCAAATTGTCCCGCAATGAGTTTTAAGAGTGTTTTTTGTTTTGCTAACTTAATATATATATGACTAGCAACTTTTAACAAATACTAATAAATTTGGCCAGCGTGGTGTATCACCATATTTGTATTAGTATATATCAACATAAATATTTAAAGATAGAATCGGCATATATATATATATATGTAGCAAAGTGTAATTGCTCTAGTTATAATATCACCCATGTGTATCTACTGTTGACATATTTCTATATAGTATAGTACAGCTGATGCAGTAAAAATGAACTTTTCTTCCAACTATCTCTAAAATCTAAATGAAATTTGTTCTATATATAGTTTCAAAATACATCATTATTTAATGTTCTACATGCCACTCAGAATTAATTACATACCTTTCATATTAATCAAACAAAACCAAATATTCCGAGCCATTTTATATGGAAACATTGTTTTAAGTAGGGAATTAATCACTCAATCACACAAATCTGTTAAACGGCTTCCTCCCGACTGTAGAATAAATAGAAATAGGAACCCGTGGAGATTCAAAAGACTCCACATTTTAGGAACTCCGACTCCTTTCTCGACGACCCCTTATTCCATTTAAAAGGCTCAATATTCGGAATTAACGGTAAAGAAAATCTCCTTTTGTATTGTTCTCAGGCGTCCCAAGAAAGCGCTCTTTAGGGTTACTAGTTGCCCTCACTTTTGCTTTTGCTTTTGCTGAAACAGTTGATGTCATGTAATTAGGAACCGAAAAAGGAGGGCAACTCGTGAGGCTATATCATCGTCTTTTAACCATGCACATTTTCTGAGCAGACCTGGCACGACCGGATTTCAGAAGAGTTTCAATACCGAGAGTTTCAATGAGGGAGAAAAAAGCAAAATTCCATGGCAAAAGGGTATGCGAGGCAGTGAGCCGAATGTATGAAACTCAAATTGTTTTCCTTCGATCGGAAAGAAATGGCAACAAAATTTCATCAAGAAATTGAATAAAAATTCAAAGCGTCGAGTAAGATTTCAAGTGCGTAAACAATAATTTTATGTTTTGTTCCTATAATGATGCTAATAGGATATAGTTTGAGTTAGAGGGATAGTCCCAAATCTTAATGGTCAAATTAAGCATTTCCCTATTTAATTTGCTCAAAATGTCAAAATTTAATGCTAATATGCCGTTATGCATGGCTATCTGGCGATAGAAAAATCTGTCTCTATACTGTGTTGCCTCATAAGTTCTTCTTGGAATAGTGGTTGTGTAAAAAATAGGTGAAATTGCTCGGTCATTTTCAAAAGCAACGTCATTATCGAGTCTTAATTTGAGGGCTTCTTCTTTACAGCTCATGCAATTTCATTTTGTTCTTTCTACCGTGTATATATCTCTTTTATGGTAATTTTTGAACTTTATTTTAGATTTTTTTTATGGCTCCAAAGTTGATTTAAAGTTAATAATAAGAATAAAAAGTAAACTTAGCTTTCACAATTAGGCTCTAGCTCTACCATTAATATGGTCATCCTAAGCGACTAATAGCCATGCGGATAGAATAAATAATTTTTGTTCATGGAGATAATTGTATTAATAATTTTAATGTTTCTCAAAATTATGTATGATGTCATCAAGTTCGTTAATTTTAATCACGTTTTATAGAAAACTCATATGTGGTAATTAAATAAGTGTTCCGGATAATTTATTAGTATTAAAATCTAATTTAGTAAGTTTTGCAAATAAGTTGTCCAAAGAAAAATCTACCGTCACAGTCGCAGTCGTAGAAAAATAACGTGACGGCATTTAGCTGTCAAAAGATTTTGTGACGAAACTCAAAGCGACGGAAAAGACCCTGTAGTAGAGCTGTCACAAGTTGGTTTTAGCGATGGTAAAATAGCATTTTGCAACGGAAAAGACTGTCGCTAATGTTTTTTTTTTTTAGTGCACACAACCTATTAGGTTGTACCTTACCACCACTTATAATGTTTCGGTAATAAAATTTTGCAACTATTTCAAGCTTAATTAATTGAGTACAACTTTGTTTATTTTATTCTAACTATATAAATAAATTAAGAAGATATTTTGTAGTTTGGCCTAAGGGGTTTTCATGTAGGGATATAATTATAGACCGGACCAGTCTCCAAAATTTAAGCATGACACAAAATTGAAATTAGAGGCCTTTTTATTTAGGATTTTTCATGCATGAGTTGCATAAATATTATATATATATATATATATATTGATGTCAAAATTTGAGGCCTAACTTCAATACAAAATTTTGAAGGCCCGACACAATTGTTTTTATTGCAGGTGTTTATAGCCGCCCCTGTATATATGACAGAAGATAAATTCGTACTGTAATTTATTTTGGGGAAAAAATACATTTACTATACCAAATTATAGTACTGTTAATGATTTGAATACCCACTTTTCAAATTTTTCAATTTGGATATCACACTATAATAACTTTCCAATTTAGGTACCACCGTCTAAATAAATCAAGTAATCATGTCACGTAACATTTGACAAACATTAATTTGAGAGGCTAATTTGATAATTTTACACAAAACTATATCATATTAGAAAAAATTTCCCTCCAATTTCACACATAAAAAAAAACATATAATTCTAATTTTAGCAACAGAATAACAACTAATTATGTTGCTAAACTGTTGTTAAAATTTAACGACACTCACTTTACCAACAGTTTTTAAAAAATAAACTGATGGTAAATGAACTTTTTCTTGTAGTGTGATACCTTACCACTTCTTTTTTGTATTTTCATCGGTTTTCTGTTTAATTATCGTAAGCAAACCGGACATAGTTATTTTAAGCAAATCAAGGCGTGGGAGTAGGCCGTTTGCTTTGACCGTAAGGGTGGTGGCACCTATTGTTGTTTAAAACTTCAAATCCGGAATGCAATATATGATTGTAGGATGAGTTTCTTTTTAAAAAAATTTCTTACACGATGCTGAAGAGAATTTCTAAAGTTGAGCAAATAATTGATTACTCCAGAAACTTATTGTTTGATGTCCTTTAAAAAAAAATCATAATCCTAAGGGTTGGAATTTTATACGGTTGTAAGTGTGCTGTTAGTAATACTGTTACAACGTGGGACCCCACTTAAAAATAAGTATGAAATCACTTTAAAAACAGTCTGAGTCATTTTAAAAATAATCCGAGTCGTTTTAATTAATTTTAAAAATAATCCGACTTAAATCATTTTAAAAACAGTCTGAGCCGTATCAAGTCATTTAAAAATATTCTGAGTCGTTTTAAGTCATTTTAAAAATAATCTGAGTCGTTTTAATTCATTTTAAAAACACTCAGAGTCGTTTTAAGTCATTTTAAAAACATTCTGATTTGTTTTAAGTCATTTTAAAAGCACACTGAGTAATTTTAAAAACAGTCTGAGTCATTTTAAAAAACAATCTAAGTCTTTTTAAGTCATTTTTAAAACAGTCTGAGTAATTTTAAAAACAGAGTGAGTCGTTTTAAGTCATTTTAAAAATAGTCTGAGTCGTTTTAAGTCATTTTAAAAATAGTCAGAGTTACTTTAAGTCATTTTAAAAATAATATGAGTCATTTTCAGTCATTTTTAAAATAGTTTGAGTAATTTTAAAAAAAGACCGAATTATTTTGAATTATTTTAAAAACAGTTTGAGCCATTTTTAGTCATTTTAAAAAAAGTTTGAGTCATTTTAAGTAATTTTAAAAACAGTCCGAGTCATTTTAAAAATAGTCTAAGTCATATTTAAATCATTTGAAAAACAGTATGAGTCATTTTCGGTAAGTTTAAAAATAGTTTGAGTAATTTTAAAAAACAACTCGAATAATTTAAAAAACAATCTGAGTCATTTTCAAGTCATTTGAAATCATTTGAAAACAATTGCAAGTTATTTTAAAGTTTTAAGCATTTTTTGGACTTTCCGGCTTTTTCCGACGTTTTTGAAAGTTTTTTCATTTTTTTGTGATTTTGGATTTTTCTTGGTTTTTTCTTGTTTTTTACCGTTTTTCAGGGTTTTTTCGGGTTTCTGACTTTTTTGAACGGCATTTCATTGTTTTGTGATTTTGGATTTTTTTTCATTTTTTTTTGTGATTTTGGTTTTTTGGATTTTCTTGGTTTTTTACCCTTTTTTTTGAATTTTTACGGATTCCTGGCTTCTTAAAAAGTTTTTTTAGTTTTTTTTCCCCAATTTTCTTTTAAAGTTTTTCCTATTTTTTCCATTTTATTTGTGATTTTATTGGGTGACCAATAGTTAATTAGTTTTACAAATAATTGACCAATACTTAATTAAATTTTATACCTGACCAATGTATAAATAGTTTTGTTTTCATACTTCAATACTTAATTAACCCAAAATTTAATTTAAAAAATGTGGATCCCACCATTCGTGTTACACCTTTCGGGGTAGGTATTCGAGCCCCTTATTCGTGTGGTAAATTATATAATTCTTGGGGAATTAAATATGTAAATTGCAACGGTCAACAGTTTAAAATTGGTGGCGGCGGTTGAAGCTAAGAATATGGCGGAGGGTCTCCGTAATTCGTCCCGGAATTCACCATTGATTGAAATAATATCTTTTTAAAACAATGCCGAGTCTCTAGACTGTAAACAACAGTTAAAACATTCACTATGAAGACTCTGCAAAGGATGAAACCATACTTTTCAAAAACTCAAGAAATTCTGCCAAAACCAAAATAACAATTCCAATAACATCATAATTCATAACTGAAGATGACAATAACATGGCAAAATTCACATCAGTAACTTTCACATGTTGTCTATTATGCTGAAGTCTAAAAGGGTCAAGCCCCGATCACATATTTCTTCAAATACAAGATCTCCGTTCACTTACTCTTTAATGTACAAGCAATACATGTCAATATACTCAATTACAAGAAAACCAAGCAAGTACAAAGCAACAAAAATAAATTTATCTTAAATATACTTTTATTTTCCTTTCCTCGGAAAACTAGCAAGACTGCCCCCAAATGATATATCATATAGACTAGAAGTATAACCCACTTCATCAATAGTCTCCATCGGACGAATCAGATTTCTACATAAGAAGTGCATATTGCAGAATCAACCTTTTTGTGCCACTGTTGGAGCAGTTCTCCTTTCCAAGCAAATTAAACAACAGATGGATGGGCAACGTTGAGAACTAAAAGTATATCTAACCCTAAGTATATATCTTCATAGGGTCGCAAGGATCCCTGACTGGTTTGAACATAGACAAGCACAATCTGGTTCAGGTGATTCCCTTGGTAATAGGCGTTTGTCGCGATTAATCATCAATTTGATAAGGGGCAGCTTTTGAGAGACTTGTCGCCATATCTCATTCACTGTTCCATTCGGATTATCATATTCAAAATAATGTTTCACCTGAATCAGATTTAAATTGAAAATATATATAGTCAATGGAAAGCCAAACATTATCCAAGGCATAGAAGGTGATGACAGAAAAAAAATCAGTTAGTTTTTTATTAATCATTTTAGAACTATATCCCCCCTCCACCAGCCTGAGGATAATAATAACTTAACAAGACGTTAAGGAAACATGACGTAACTTAACTAAGCACTTCTGTAAATGAACAGAACTCACAAGAAAAACAAACTGCTTACAGTAGAACTTAAAAGTGCTAGTCTTTCGTACTTACATTTGACATTATTCATCACATAATCGGAAATTATATAAGGAAAAATAACTGGTTGTCTAATCTTCCAAAATATGTTACACAGAACAAAAACAGCAAAACAAGCATATACAACTGTAAATTACTTCTTCCATAAGAAGTGGTTTTGGGATTAATCCTCTAATGGACAAAATTTAAAACCTAGAAGTTATTATTCCAAATTACTTTGTGTAGGAGAACCTATGGACCAGGAAACGTGAAGAAGAAGGTAAAAAGAGAACAAAAAGCTCTTTAAGCATCTCGTAGTTTTCAAAAGAATACCATGTACACCAATATAATGATTAATCAATATATCTTGTTTACTCAAACATGATATATAACAAAACCCAAACTCAGCCAGGTAACAACTATGCTTCCAACCCTATTTCACAAAATACATGAAAATATAATGAACTATGCACCCTGAAGATAACTTTTAATACTATTATAAATGTTGGGTCCTGACACCAAAATTATGACAGTTGGCAAGTTAGCACCCCAGTAAATCACAATTTCACCATGCAGTACAGAACTTAATTCCATACTTAGTTTACAGAACAATTGAAAATTTTGGGTAACGTATATAGAGATAAACAATACCAATAATAGGAAAATGATGGAGTTTCAATATTGCCTCTCAAATTTTCACCAATTTTTTTTCTTAACTTGCTTTTCATTGTGGCTGTAGAAAAAGTATAGTTTTTTCAATCTATCGACGCCACTCCAGAAATGTCCTTGCCAATTAATATTGTTCATGTATAATTGATTAGTGTGGATTTGAACTCTTCATTCAACATACTTATAGACCTCATTTAATACAAATATCAAGCTTCTGCATGCATATTAAGAGGTTAAGAAATCATCACTCTAAAAAATTCATAATTCAATTGTATAAGGAGATATCAGCAACAAAAATATGCCAAGCGGAAAAAAGTACTGTAAATGCTTATTAGAGTATCAGCCTGTGGAGAAAAGTAAAAAGTGAAACATAAGTGTCAAATTCAAAGAATTGATCGCTCAATATTGCACAAACGAAAAGAATCCCTTGTGAAGCTGACAATCTATAACAACTTTTACCTTGAGAGCACATGCCTGAGGATTTTCTAATTAGTACTATTATATGTGTAGTCAATCTCAAATTTCATTCAACATTTGATGATGATGTAAGAATATGGTGATGAAATCCGGATAACACTGTAGTTTTTGTCCCCGAGACTAAACTTTCAGAAAGCAATATTCTTTCTTTTGGACACTTCTCAGAGCAATGCATGCAAAATATCTTAATAAAAAACAGGTTCATTGCTTTAACTAAAAAGAAGATTTGGAACATCATTGGTAGTAATTATGCCGTAGAGAACTATCTTTTTACAATGCTAAGAAGAGGCAATAAGTCATAATATGAGGAGGCAACACTTAATAACGCAGGTTCCTTTTTAAAAAGTCCAGTAGAAGCAAATGCACGCTTGTATTGGTCCTTGGTCGCTTTCATTTGTCTTTTTGGAATATTGTGAACTAAACATGTTTCAAACTACAAAAGTCTCAAAAAGGGAAAATCAGACCTCTTTATCAAGGCAACTTAAGGATCCAGTCTTTAACACTATCCTGCTCCTGATGCTAAGATTGCTAGGTGTGAATGTATCTGGTGTGTCTTTGATATTAATTGGCATATACAGTAAAAAATAAATGACATCACACATCTAGTACTTCACAACCACTGCTTGAGCACTCCGGCTAAACCTTATTTAAACATCCAGTTACTACTACGAGGATCTTGTAAATGAAAGAAAATATAATCAGTGGTTTATGATAAAAATGTAATGTATACGCATAACGATGGCTGGCATTTGAACAATGTAATAGCCAAATGCAAACCTAAAGAACGGAATGAACTAGATAAATGCGGTTTGACGCCTTAGATGAGATCAAGAAAGAAGTAAATTAAAGCATAAAATATTCTGAGGACCTAAGTTAATCGACCCAAAGCATAGAACTATCTCATATCTTATAGAAATGATTCCAATGATACCATCAAGATGTACTATCCCAAAATAAGAAGTGCGATTATGGAGCATTTCTAGGTACCTATGAATATGGGATGTCGTAGGATTTCAAAAATAAACAAAACTCTCTATATAAAAAAATACAAAAAGCGGAGAAAAGAATCAACAAACCTTTTTTAGCTCCTGTTGGTATTCCAGTAATCTATCAGTGCTAAGACTCCTGAGCAATTTAACCAGGTATCCAGGCTTTACGGCCAAAGACGAGTCAACAAACACTGCAATTTTATTATAATCTATTACGTCTTCAAAAGGCAACTCTATCTGGTTGCTAACAACAACTGGTACACACAGGCTAACGATAGCATCAAATAGTCGACAGGCTGATGGTGTATCGCCAGCTGGGTGTAAACAAAATTTTGACGTATGCATCCCTTGTGAAGCTGCACGGCGACTCTCCCGTGATTGTGCACCGTGTTTAATAATTACATCTTCTTCATTTTCGAGCAGTTGAAAAAGTAAATCTCGAATCTTTCCACCCTACAGTTCAGGCACTTGTCAGACTATATGTTAAAAAATCACCTCAAGAAATATAGAAAGTACAAGATGGATATTAATAAAGGGGAATATAAACTCAAGGAAGATGAGGTAGAATTACCCATTAAATGATCACTATGTTCTAAACATTAAGCAGTAGCAGACCATAGAAAATAGAATCAACATCATTAGAATTGCATGTATTCAACAGCATTCGTTAATTGAAATACTGTTAAGCAACTTCTAACTAGTAATTACTAATTGAGAGGTTTCAGGGCAGAGTATTATTAGTCGATAGGATCGTATCCCCAGTACAAGAAACAACATATCATCATACAACTTTGGCAAAGGGTTGGTTGGTTATATGTGTGTATGTAACGCCGGTCAATATTCTTGTTTCTACAAACTTATGTTAAGAGAAATCTTAGCCTTATATAAAAAAAGAGCATTTTTCTAATTCAAAAATAACATAAGTATCAAACTCTTCCTGATATTGATTAATAAAACTGACAGAATTGCTCATCCATAGTCACAGCGGTTATATGGGTCTGTCGATTACTGCTATTAACTAGACCAGTGTTTTAAAAATCGACCTAGACGCCTAGGCGCTAGGCGGGGACTAGGCGCCTAGGCGGGAAAAAATCGGTCTAGGCGGGAAAAAGGCGGCCAATTAGGCGCTAGGCAGACCCTTTCCGCCTAGCGCCTTTTGAAACCTTGAACTAGACAGTTAAGGCAGAGTCCTAACTGTACAGTCCAATGAAATACCCATCACGAAAGACCCAGATGAACAGCACAAATTCTACTTTTCTCTGGAAGAAGTCACCTTATAAACACAAACGATTTTCAGTAGCAGAATGCCAGTGACGAACCTAAATGTAATGTGATTATGATCCTACTTCTATTAACTAAAGGGCCAATAACTAATTCCACCTTAATGTTGGGCATGCACCTAATGCAATTCCAATCCTATTCGTACTTATCCAACTTAAATTTCAACAAATCTCTTAAAGCTAAATAACTAATGCAACAAACAACAAAATGCATAAAATATGCTTCTGTCCGATAGACATCAATCAACCACCAATACTATTAGTGGAGAGATAAGCTAACTCCACGCGTGATCATTTATAATATCAATCAATTGAACGATTGATGTCAAGAGCCCGTATCAAAGCAACAAAACAGATAAAAACATGCTTCTTCCAATAGATATCAATCCGCTACATTATAATTAATGGAAATTTTAGCTGACTCCACACTATAATAATTTATAATACTATTAATCACTTGATTTATTGATATAAAGTGCCTCTATTCAAGATTTCAAGCAATTGTAACTCATGCTAACTAGATTTAAGAGAATTTTACAACTTTAAAATCTAAAAGACCAAATACCCAATGCAATTAACAACAAAATGCATAAAAGAAAGCTTCTTTTCAATAAATTTTAATCAGCTACCCTTATTATTAGCGGAAAGATTAGGCAACTCCACAGTATGAACTTTTATGATACCACTGAATTGATGGGGTAATTTGAGGTGCCTATAAACAAAAGGGTTCCAAGCAATTTTTTTATAATCTAAGATCCAACGTATCAAATAAGCAAGGAATCATACGATTGTTTAAAAAGGATTCCGACTTACAAGAAACCTTCAAACTACAGCTCGCAAGGTTTCAAGCATTTGCAATGTCAATTGTAGTTCTGGCATGCTAACTAGTACAACTTTAAATCCTAAAAGAGCAAATACACATCAATAAACAACATAATACATAAAAAGTTACCTCTTTTCGGTACCGGTTCCCCATAAAAAATAAAAGCGACCTCCTCCCCTCGACCCCGACATTCCCGTCAAACGTCCTAATTCTATGTGAATAAGGTAATATCACGTCTTTCACTAGCGACGCCGTCTCTCTACCTAACCGTCCAAAATCCGAAACCAAAAGCACGCCGTTTTTTACCCTATCGACAACCCTATACAACGCGTTCGGATCTTGACAAATGAAAACATGGTCCCATCCATTATTCCGTCTCCACCACGTTTGCTTCTCCAGCCATGTTAGCAACCCCTCCTGCGTCTCCTCATCGTTGTACCCTCCCCCATTCGGCCCAACCACCAAACTCAACGACGAAAAAAACGGCACATAGAACAAATCCGCCTCGTTTGGGTCTAAAACACGCAAAACAGGAGAATTTAATGGCCTATCGAGCCGGTTTAGGTCCGAAAAAAGATGCCATTCGGCTGGGTGCTGGTTCCCAGGGTACGTCAAGCCGGCTCCGCCAGGGGCAATGGTGTAGCCTAAAAGAGCAAATATCCACAGCAATAAACAACATGATGCATAAAATGATTTAAGCTAAATCTAAAAGGTTAAAATTTTAAAGCCTAAACGAGCAAGTGCCCACTGCAATAAACAACAAAATGCATAAAATGATTAAAGCCAAATTTACAACTTTAAATTACAATAAACAACACAATGCATAAAATGACTCAAGCTAAATCTAGAAATTTAAATTACAATAAACAACACAATACACATAATGATTTAAACTAAATATACAAGTTTAAAGCCTAAAAGAGCAAATACCCATTACAATAAACAACACGATGCATGAAATGATTTAAGCTAAATCTAAAAATTTAAAATCACAATAAACAACACAATGCATAAAATGATTTAAGCTAAATCTACAAATTTAAATTACTATAAACAACACAATGCATAAAATGATTTAAACTAAATCTACTAGTTTAAAGCCTAAAAGAGCAAATACCCGTTGCAATAAACTACAAAATGCATAAAATAATTTAAGCTAAATCTACAAATTTAAATTACAATAAACAACACGATGCATGAAGTGATTTAAGCTAAATCTAAAACTTTAAAATCACAATAAACAACACAGTGCATAAAATAATTTAAACTAAATCTACATATTTAAATTACTATAAACAAGAAAAATGCATAAAATAATTTAAACTAAATATACAAGTTTAAAGTCTAAAAGAGCAAATACCCATTGCAATAAACTACAAAATGCATAAAATAATTTAAGCTAAACCTACAAATTTAAATTACAATAAACAACACAATGCATAAAATGATTTAAACTAAATCTGAAAGATTAAAAAGAGGAAATACACATTGCAAATTGCAATATAAACAGAAAAATGCATAAAAATGATTTAAGCTAAATCAACAAGTTTAAATCAAAATAAAAAACACAATGCATAAATAAATAAACAGCTTTAAATACTAAAATAGATAAATAAAAAAATAAAATACCACGGGCAATGGAGTAGCTCTCGATGACACCAAAGGTGAAGGGACGGGGGAGGTCGTACAAGTAGATTTTGACTTGAGCAGGGGGAGAAGTGTAAAAATTGGAAAGGGAGGGTGTGATTTGGGAAAGATTGGAAAGAACAGGGGTGGAATTGGAAAAAGGGACAAAGAAAGGGGAGTAGGTAAGGGCATAGAGAGAGAGGATAAGGAGAGGGGTGATAATTAGGGCTTTTTTAAAAAAGGATTTTCGATTTGATGGCATAGTTATTATTGGGTGTGATTTTGATGTTAATATTGGTCTTGGTTTTGATCTCATTTGATGTTTTTATTTAATTTTTTTATCTATTATAATGGTGGAGCTCTTTGGCCGGAGCTGGTTTTGATCTGAGATGATGGTTGATTTATATATATATATGTGTGTGTGTGTGTATCTATCTATGTATCTATATGTGTGTTTTTACATGTTTTTTTGGTTTTATTTGGAGGGTAAAGTGGAAATTGACTTTTAGTTTTGCAAAATGAGTATCTGCTATTTTAATGAGTTTCAGTTAACACCAATTATTAGTTAATCATAATGTAGGAAACCTCCAAATGGGCGAGTTTTGTTAAAAACGTATTCGAAAAATCATTCCAAATCACGAAAACGGAGGGGTGTTTCGCTAACTCATTCAAATTGGAGAGTTTGGTGTCCCTCCTCCCTCTAGAGTCATACCAGCGATGGTTGGAAAAAATATTACTAGGTTTATTTCTAAGTAGATGTTTCTATATATAAAATATTACTATCTGATTTTAAATATTTTTATGTTTTAGCTCGGTTATTTCTAGGTTATTTTGATTAGTTTCAGTTTTAGCTCGGTTTGTTTTTGTTATTTATGCAATTAGCTCTCATGTATTTGAAAAGCTTGATTTAGAAATAGTGTTGCTTTTTTTTTTTCTAGTTAATCAAACTTGATGAATATGCATTTTGAGTTTTCGAATTCTTATAATAGAATGGTTAAAAAGATCAGGCATAAAATTGCTGCCAAAATCGTAAAAAATTAAAAAAAAAAAGCCCAGAACTGATTCTTGTTACTTTTGAGTATAGATCGCAATCGAAATACACAAAACTAAAATGAATCATTCACGAATAAACTTTGTGCCTGACTTATTAAGGGGTACCGGGTACTTAAACAAACATAAACCGAGTACAAACAAACTAATCAAGAGGGTTAATTGTGTGAGCCAAAATATACAAGTCGTGTCGGTTGGACCCTTTCAAAGACTTGAAAGGCATCCCCAAAAATATAGTACAATGCAATTTTTGAAAAGGTAACTGATCCCCTTTTCTTAGTTTGGTTTTGTATTATTTTCAATTTTTCAATTTTTCAATATTTGTTATATTATAATTGCTGTTAAAATGTTTCATTTTGATCCGATAGGCGTCAACATCTTGACTCGGTTTAGGCGTGGAATCGCTTGCTAAGAAACCTAATATGCACCGGTCTTTGAGTCCTCTATTTCGGCTCATTTACAGCATTATATCCACATAATTAATATTGCTGCAAAGTAGGTCTTTAACCGTACAAGAATAAAATTGATAAGAAAATAACTGTATTCGCACATATGAAGAGAAAATAAACATTTTCTTAATGAACCACCTTGAGATAACTTCTGATAAAATTCTATTTTTACCTCTGCTATCCGTTAACCCATATGAGAAATAATGCAGCTCGAGATCTTACCTCCTGAAAGCAGTATGGAAATAACAAAAAAAATCAGAGATGTAGGGGTCGCTAATTTGGCAGCACAATTAAAAATGTGACTTTTGAGGTCAAAAGTACTTTTCAAAAACTTTTTTGCGTCTGCTGAGTTTTTTTATGCACAACTTTTTAAAAAAGTTTGGACATTTAAAAGTCCATTTTCAAAAGTCAGGATTATGTGCTTTTCAAAAGCGACTTATAAAAAAGTTGGAACAAAAAAGAAATAAAACAGTCACATTTCTTCAATTATCTCAATTTTCATTTTCTTTTATATAAGTTGATCAAAAAATAAAATTATAAAGAAAAATTGATTAATTTCAAAAAAGATTACTTACTTTCAAAAAAGTTGACTTATTTTGAAGAAATGTATTTTTTTTGAAAAAAGCAACAAAAAAAATTAATAGGAGCAAATTACCTTAAAAAGGCCTATATCAATAAAAGTAACTTATTTCTAAACAAAATTACTAACTTTATTCGACGAATATGACTTGTGTTAATAAAAGTGGCTTATATTTAAAAAAACTTACAAAAAAAAATATGACTTATTTTCAAAAATTTACACTTGATCGGATAGAAAAGTGTACGTAAATAGCACTATATATGTTAAAATCTCTCAGAATCATTATGCTCTCAAATGAAGTCCGAAAATTTATTTTTATGTTAACCACACGAACTATAAGTATGAGAAGATATTAAATACATTTATCCACATATATGAGCAACCACTCTATAAGGTCTCATTACGGTAATTATTTATATAAAATGACTTGTTTTCAAAATTTTGACTTATTTTTGATAAAAAGCAAGTTATTTTCAACTATAGCAAATTATACTAAAAAAAAGGACCTATATCGATAAATGTAACTTATTTTATATTAGAAAGTACTCACTTCAAACAACAACAGTTATTTTATTAAAAAAATTGACTTTTATGCAACGAATATGACTTACTTCAATAAAAGTGACTTATTTTCAGAAAAACTGGCGTTTTTTTTTTTAATTTTGACTTTTCTAATTAATTTTGTTGACATTGAAATTGTATATATTAAGTATTTATACACAAAACACTACAAAAAACTTTTATATACAAAAAAAACTTATATGTCAAACGTGTTTTTTTTTGTCAAAAGTGATTTTCGAAAAGCCATTTTTCTAACAGTACTTTTCGAAAAGCACTTTGTTCTCAAACGCTTCCGTGACTACTAGGTTGTTTGTGTGCTTTTTTAACATCGTTTATAGTAAATGCAACTAAAGACTAAATACAAGTTGTTTGTCTCGAATTGACTAAATGTACTTGTGTTGTGATAGATATATAAACTTGAATAATATTAAGTATTGCCGAGCTAAGTGGCGTTAACTTGTAACCAAGTGAGCGGCATTAAAGTTGTTGAAAGCAGAGAGTAAGCCCTCAAATGATATAATGTTGTTGGAATTACGGACGCCGCGAGTCTCAAAGTCTCGATAGAAGCCCATGCAGAGGGGAGCTAAAGTGTTTACTTCCCTGGGCGCTAGAGAAAGAGAAGAGGTCCACATTATTGTAAGGGTTATTGACAATTTCTTTTGCGATTATTTACTTGTTTATCTTATAATCCTTTTACAATCGTTTTTTATTTATTTGACAAGCAAAATCAATCTCTATATTTTGACGTGTGCATCTCTCTTTTTATCTAAAGTGCTGAAAATATTGGCAGCAAAGGTCATGTTTCTCAAGCACCTCACACCTGGCTTGCTTCTTGTTACTGGTAAGTGGTAAACAAATTCTTATCTCGCTTGTTTTGTTGTATTATTATCTATAATGAGACCATGGTTTCGTTCTTTTACTTTCAAGACCTTTCGACATAAAGCTGAAAATAGTAACTCTTTCTTGAAGTACGTTTGATGTCTGTCTAATTGTTAGATTAAAAATGGTTCAACATATCAACCATTCTTAATCTAACAATCTATAACCATGTCATCTTGCTGCTGATAGGTATATTTCTATGTTTTTTAACTTTCTGCTATAAAATATAATCTTCTTTTATCAAGTCGAAATCAGTTCTGACATTAAAAGATTATGTCGCTTCAATATTTTGGCTCGTATTAAACTCATGATCTTTGGCGAGGGGATGTCGGCACCCCCTCGTCCGGACCGATATCAACTCCACAGCATGCGATCCGGGCCTGTCAACCATGGGTAACGCGTCGCCCCGGATCTTGAGGGCCCGGACCGTGCCTAGGCCGGCCCGGAGAAGCTTGTCGAGCACACTTCCCCCAATTAATGCTGCTGCTCCCTTGGGGGACCCTTTATGTGTTTCATCGACGTGGCCCAATCACAGGCCAGCCCTGTGGGCCCCGGGAAAGGACAGTACCATTGTCAGAGTCATAAATGACCTGAAGCCGTTGGATCAATATTAGACAGTGCAGTGATCCAAGGGCTAATACACCTCTGATCAGACTATAAATACCCCCACTAATACCAATTAGAAGGGGACACACAAAAAGACAGAGAGGAGAGATAAAGCTAAAACAACCCGGACCACTAGAATACCAACCGTGACACCTGACGCCCCGACTTGTAACTGGACCAATCCCTCACCCTTAACTATATTCCTACCTTCAGTCTATACCGATACTGACTTGATCGTTGGAGAGGGAAAACCTGGTACCAACCCCGGGCCCCTGTTCGTTTCTTGTGCAGGCACATAAGAACACCTCGCCATTGAAGAAGACATCAACCGAAGCAGATACCTTGGAAGATCGGAGCCGACGCGAATAAAATATATAAGCCGAGCTTGGGAAGAAAATCAGGCTCGCCAATTGGCGCCGTCTGTGGGAAACTAGCACGCTAGCTCCGACAATCCGTTTTCAAGGAACAATGACAGATAATGATCAGTACGAGAGCCCGCCCCCACGGCATGCCCCAGTATTTGGAATACCGAGGACCCTCTCTTTTGGCACGCCGGGGACTGCGCCTGAGGGGCAGCCTACTCCACTCAATGCGGTCCAGGGGACGCCCCGTTCGCGCGACGAGCTGACTCGCATGATGTTAGAGATCCATGAGAAGGAACTCGTTGCCTTGGCGGCTCAAAAGGCGTTGATAGCCTCTATGATGGCATCTGAGCCCGGACCCGTCTCTCGTGGCGTAGAGCAGCCAGAGCCCGTTCGCAACCCCGCCAAGAGCGTGATGTCGCGGTTGGGACCCTCAAGACGATCCCCCCTAGAGGTTCCTGAGGAGCCGGCTAGGGGAGAGGAGTCAAGGCGTTCCCATGAGGGGAGTTCGCGCCGTATAAACGACCAAAGCGTACACTCACGAATCAGTCGACCAGGTGGTAGTCGCGATTCACGGCCCGCTTCGAGTCATGCACGGACTGAAAGGCCACCCCGGAGGAGGAGGCGGGGTCGTCGCGCTGGCCGAGATGAAGTCGCGGATGAGGCAGCGCTAAAAATCGTTGCCTCCACCCGCAGTACCCCGTTCTCAGATGAGATAGAGTACAGTGCGCCCCCAGGAAATTTTACTGCCCCTGTTCTCCAAGTGTTCAATGCAGATTCTGACCCGGAAGCCCACCTCTAGCACTATCGATACCAGATGAACCACTGGTCCCACCTCGATCGCCTTATGTGTAAATGCTTCCCCGCCAGCCTGGGGAGGCTCGCAAGTAAATGGTCCCAGTCTCTGCCTGCCAACTCCATCCACTGTTGGGATGATCTGGCCTATGATTTTGCACACCAGTTCATTAACTTGAAGGAAAGGGTTGCCCAACCGGAGCAGCTATACCAAGTGAGGGCCCAACCCAAAGAGACCCTCGAGAGTTACGATAATCGGTTCTGGCAGAAGCACGCTGAGTGTGCCGAATGCCCCGATTCTACGGCTATAGCTGCTTTCAGGCAGAACATGATCGTGGGAAGCAGGATCCATAACGAAATGATAGCAACCCCGCCTGGCTCGGTTTCCCAGCTCCGGTCACTAATAAAACAGCATGTCGATATCGAGAAAGACATGAGATCTGCTGGAGAAACGCGTTCAGTCGCCAGCATCGAGCAGCCTCGGGGAGGAGCCGTCCCAAGGAGCACCCGGCGAGATCGCCCCATAGCGGAAAGGTTGGAGAGACCGCGAACGAAGGAGAGCCCGCAACCGGCCGCTAAGCGTAGAAGAGAGGATACCCGTCGGGCTGGCCCTTCAAACCCAGGAAATGCCTACTCCACCACATTTCGCCTACCACTGACCGACCTGCTCTTTGAGATCGAGAACGAGCCATTCTTTTCCTGGCCACCCCCGCTCAGGAACGAGCCAGCCCGGGGGCCCAATGACAAATTTTGTGACTATCACAGAGGTCGCGACCACTATACCAATGAGTGTCATGGTCTAAAGGCAAGGCTAGAAGGATGGGTCCGGGACGGCTTGATGGATAAATACGTCAAGACGCGAAGGGACCCCGATCGAGACCGAGAAGGGGACGACGAGAGGCAACCAAACCTTCCCCCACCGGTGATGACTTGCCTGGTTATCCATTCAGGTCCAAAGAAGCCGAAGCCAAATGGGGCGGAGAGAACCGAGGCCCGTGAGGCCACAATGAAAAAGCACGTCTGCCTCGCCGAAAGCTCAAAACCCCGAAAGAGGTGCAAACAAGGTACCAAGCCAGATCTAAGCTTCACCGATTTCGACCTGGTGGGGGTAGACCTGCCCCACTACGACGCCCTTGTTATCACGGCCCAAGTGGGCCATTGCTCAGTTGGACGGATCCTCGTCGATCAGGGGGCATTGGTGAACATTCTCTTTGGTGACCTCTACCGAAAGATGGGGCTGACGGAGGGGCAGCTAGATACCAACGCCCCTCCCCTGTACGGATTCAACTCTGAGGCCGTTCAGTCCAGAGGGAACATAACCTTGCCTGTTAAGACAGGAACCAAGGTTATGAGCGTGGAGTTCACGGTGGTGGACGTCCCCTCCATTTACAACGTCATACTAGGGCGCTCGTGGCTTCATGAGATAGAAGGCGTCTCCTCCACTCTACACCAAAAGGTCAAGTACCCCACTGCGAATGGAGTCGAGACCATATCGGGAAACCAAAAGGTCTCGAGAAGCTGTGCCATGGCCGTATACTCCGGCAATAACCCGGTTCCGGCCCAAAGCGCTATAAACATAGAAGCTGAGGATCCCAAGCTGTTGTGGGAACTGAACAAGAAGATGGGTCCGGAAGCCGAAGAAAAGGTAGAAGGAGGACTGCTGAAGGTCCAGATCCCAGGGTATGACGAGGACCACTTTTTTATGGTGGGCGCAGGGCTGAGCGAGCCCGAGGTTTCATATCTCGTTAAGCTACTGCTCGAATACCTCGATAACTTCGCATGGTCTCCATGCGAAATGCCGGGTATCAGTCCCGACCTCGCCTGCCATAAGTTGAACGTCAACCCGGATGCGAAGCCTGTGATGCAAAAGGGGCGCCGCGTTAGTCCGGAGCATGCCGATGCCATAAACGAGGAAGTACAAAAGCTTCTGCTAGCTGGAGCCATCAGGGAAATCTTTTACCCTAGATGGCTCGCTAACCCCGTGGTGGTCCCTAAAAAGAACAGAAAGCTGCGTGTCTGCATCGATTACACGAGCCTTAACCGGGCCTGTCCCAAGGATCCCTTCCCTCTGCCTAAAATTGATCAGATAGTGGACTCCACCGCCGGAGCCTCCAGAATGAGCTTCCTGGACGCCTGCTCCGGATATCACCAAATACCCATGTCGGAGGCTGACCAAGAAAAAACCGCCTTCATAACCCCCAGGGGGAATTACTGTTACAAGGTGATGCCATTTGGGCTTAAGAACGCCGAGGCGACGCATCAGAGAATGGTCACCAAGATATTCTCTAAGAGCATAGGCCGGAGCATGGAGGTCTATATCGACGACATGGTAGTAAAAAGCGCCCAGGAGGACGACCACCTGTCCGACCTGAGAGAGGTGTTCGAAACGATATGAAAGCATGACCTGAAGCTGAACGCCTCTAAGTGCGCCTTCGGAGTCGGTGCCGGGAAGTTCCTAGGGTTCATGGTAACCCATCGCGGTATAGAGGCGAACCCAGTCCAAATCTCTGCCTTGAAGAACTTGAGAACCCCTGAAAAGAGGAAGGACGTACAAAAGTTAGCCGGAATGGCCGCTGCCCTCAACCGGTTTATAGCCCGGTTCGGAGATTGATGCAAGCCATTCTTTACGGCTCTAAAGGCTCAGAAGAAGTTCGAATGGAATGACGAATGCCGGAGTGCGTTCACGGAGCTGGCGAACTACCTGGGAAGCGCGCCTCTTCTGGCCAAGCCGGACACCGGCAACGTCCTTGCCCTGTACCTTGCCGTGTCCGAGATAGCCGTTAGCGCCGTTCTCATCAAAGAGGTCGGCATGGAGCAGAGGCCAATCTATTACGTGAGCAAAACCCTCCTCGACGCCGAGGCTAGGTATATGCCCCTAGAAAAGCTCGTCCTGGCACTCGTTATGACATCGCGAAAACTAGCCCATTACTTCTCGGCACACAGTATCGTGGTGTATACGGATCAGCCCGTTCTGGAAATACTCCAGAAGGGAGACCTGTCTCGGCGTATGACAAAGTGGGCTTGCCACCTGAATGCGTACGACATCCGGTACGAGCCACGAACGTCCGTCAAGGGGCAGGCCCTGGCCGACTTCGTGGCAGAATTCACCGGAACGACTACGTCCCCCGGCATCGGGGAACGTGCCCAAAGAACGTGGACCTTGCACGCTGACGGAGCTGCCAATAAAAAGGGATCTGGCCTCGGGGTGGTACTCCAATCCCCCCAGGGTGATGTAATCGAGAAGTCAATCCAGCTTGGCTTCCGAGCCACCAATAACGAGGCGGAGTACGAAGCCGTGATCGCAGGCCTGAAAATGGCCCGAAGCCTCGGCATCAAGAAGATACTGGTACATACTGATTCCCAGTTAGTCAGTAGCCAGATCAGTGGCGAGTTTCAGACAAAGGACGAAAGGATGGCAAGCTACGTGGCCATCGCCTCCGGAATACTCCAAAGCTTCGAGTATCGGGAAATCGTCAACATAAACAGGAATGAGAACACCCACGCCGATGCACTAGCGACCCTAGCCTCGGCCATGAGTGATAAAAAGGAGTGAGTCATCACCGTAGAATACGTCCCTTCGCCTAGCATCGAAGCTAAGGCACGAGTTAACGTAGTGACTGACCTCCCGTCGGAGCCGAGCTGGATGGACCCCATCATCGAATACCACCGCACCGGAGACCTCCCTGAAGATAAGAAAGATGCTGAAAAGATAAGAAGAAAGGCGCTGGGGTTCTGGTTGGCTCCCTGCGATAAACTTTATAAAAGGTCGTTCTCCGGGCCCTACTTGCTCTGCGTCCATCCTGATATGGTAGTGAGGGTCATGGAGGAGATTCATGAAGGAACGTGTGGGAGCCACACCGGGGGCAGGTCACTAGCCAACCGTGCCTTAACTCACGGATATTGGTGGCCCCTCATGCAAAAGGATTCAAAAACATTCGTGCTCAAATGTGAGAAGTGCTAGAAATACGCCCCCATACCTAGAGCCCCGGCCCAAAAGATGAGCAGCGTGACTTCGCATTGGCCCTTTGCCCAATGGGGCATGGACATCGTCGGACCTTTCCCTCGGGCCCCAGGAGGCAAAAAGTTCCTCCTCATGGTCACCGACTATTTCTCGAAGTGGGTCGAAGCCGTGGCATTAGCAAAGATAACGGAGGTCGAGGTGATCAGGTTCCTCTGAAGGGATGTAATCACGAGATTCGGAATCCCCTACTCAATAGTGGCAGATAATGGGGGCCAGTTCACCGGAGCCAAGTTAAAAGCGATGTATGCGAAGTACCGCATCAGAAGCTATTATTCCACCCCTTCGTATCCCCAAAGCAACGGCCAAGCTGAAGTGTCGAATAAGACCGTCCTCGATGGAATAAAAAAGAGACTAGACGACTCCAAAGGACGATGGGCTGATGAGCTGCAGCACGTCCTTTGGGCCTACCGAACGACGAGAAGACGGGGTACCCAGCAAACGCCATATAGCCTAACCTACGGGATGGAAGCTGTCATCCCATTAGAAATCGGACTCCCCTCTCTTAGAACCGACATGGTGGAGAACGGCCTGAACGAAAAAATGATGGGCCTCGAACTCGAATATGCTGAAGAACGCAGGGAGGTCGCGGCCATCCGTAACGCCGAATACAAGAACGAGCTGGGGCATTCCTATAACAAAAGAGTGAACGCCAGACGCTTCCAAGACGAAGACCTCGTGCTACGGAAAGTCAACAACAACACAAGGGTACAGTCCGACGGCAAGCTAGGCCCCAACTGGGAAGGCCCTTACCGAATCCTCGGTGCGGTGGGCAACGGGGCCTACCTGTTAGGTCGCCTCCCCGACGATGTCCCGATGGATCGACCTTGGAACGTCAATAACCTAAGGAAGTACTATCAATAGGGCTCGACCTTTGCGTTTTGATGTAAATAAAAATATGATGTAAATGTGCCCAAGGGCTTCATGAATAAAACTGTTGTTATTTCGAAATCACCCCGGCTTACATTTTCAATTTATTTTGCAAGTGTTTCAGAACACGAGCCTATACGGCACCCCGGTGTATATTTATTTGGATTTTTCAGTTCATTTAAATATTGCAAGTGTTTCAGAACACGAGCCTATACGGCACCCCGGCTTACATTTTCAGTTTATTTTACAAGTGTTTCAGAACACGAGCCTATACGGCACCCCGGTGTATATTTATTTGGATTTTTCAGTTCATTTAAATCTTACAAGTGTTTCAGAACACGAGCCTATACGGCACCCCGGTGTATATTTATTTGGATTTTTCAGTTCATTTAAATCTTGCAAGTGTTTCAGAACACGAGCCTATACGGCACCCCGGCTTACATTTTCAGTTTATTTTACAAGTGTTTCAGAACACGAGCCTATACGGCACCCCGGTGTATATTTATTTGGATTTTTCAGTTCATTTAAATCTTACAAGTGTTTCAGAACACGAGCCTATACGGCCCCCGGCTTACATTTTCAATTTCTTTTACAAGTGTTTCAGAACACGAGCCTATACGGCATCCCGGATTATATTTATTTGAATTTTTCAGTTCATTTAGATTTCGCAAGCGTTTCAGAATACACGAGCCTATGAGCTATATAAAATGAGTGCCCCAATACCGAAGCATACCGGCCCACTCATTGGGGGCACGTACACAATGGAACGTACACAACGGAAATAAAAAACAGAAGAATAAAAGACAAGTCCAAAATTGTTTTTTTCATTTCATTCGATAAGAAGCTATTACAAGCTAAAGTGCAAAAAGAAGATTACATCAAAAAAAACCCTAGGCTGCCCCCTCATCATCATCAGCTTCATCATCCGAGAGGGCTCGAGGGGTTAAGGGGACCACCTCGGGAATGGGAGCAGAGGGAACGGGAACGATGATGTTTTCCATGTTCCACACCGGATGATCCGGTCCCGCCCTCATGAAAGCCGCTGCCTCAGACCAGCCATCAACATAGAAGGAATTAAAGTCCTTCTGTGTTGATAGTTCCAAGGCGGCGCTCATCTCCGCCTCGGCGGCTTGAACGGCAGCCTTCACTCTGTCAGCCACTCCTGCCTCAGCGGCCTCGACTGCAGCCTTCACCCTGTCGGCCAAGTTGGCTTCAGCCTCCTTCAGAGCTGTTACCGCAGCTTGTTCACGCTCCTCGGCCTTAGCACCGGCCTTCGCGGCCTCAGCTCTCCGAGCTTCCAAAGATTCAACAAGGCCCTCGGCCCTATCTGCCCTTATTTGGGCCCCCTCCGCCCTCTTCAGAACGTCTTCGGCCTGCTTAGCACTGGCCTCGGCCTTCGAAATCCACGACCTCATCAGTTGCCCTTGCTGGTAGACATATTGGTTCATCGTTAAGTAGGCCTACAAAAGAAGAGGAACACTTAGCAAAAATTTAAGAAATAAACAAAGAACACTCAAGAATGGCACAACGAAAACAACATTGTACCTGCGGGATCATGGCCATGGCCGACTTCATGGCAGAAGCAAGGTCGCGGCCGTGATGGTCGGCCTCGATGGTTTGCTGCTGAAGCGCGGCCAGAGCAAGCAGGCCAGCAGAGGGATGGCCCTCCATGATGCTCCGAACCCCAGTCGTCGCCTTGACCTCCTCCGGGGTCTGAATAGGCATCCTTGGCAACGGGGAGCCAGGGCCTGAGCTTGAGCCCGAAGCGCTAGGCATTGGACCCTTCGCCTGAGTGGTTGGCACCTCTCGCTCTTCGGCGACGACCTCCGGCTCCCTAGGCTCTAGGATGGGTGCGGCATCCTCCCTCGGCTCCCCGGTCCGGGCCTTCTTCACATCTCGAGGGGCCTTCGCCTCCTCCCTTTTTCTCTTATCAGTTTTGGCCTTGCGAGCGGCTTGTTCACGCCTCACCTGCCCGGCCAGACCTCCCAACCTCTCTAAGGCCTTTGCCTTAGCATCAGCAGGAGCCACTTCGACCACCTCCTCATCCCTTGCCTCAACGACCTCCTCCTCAATGGCCTCGGGCTCTACAACCTCCTCTTCCTCACCATCACCCCCCGCATCGGCAGCATTTTCCTCCACCACCTCCTCTTCATCAGAAAGGACCACCTGCAAAGACCAAATAAGAGAGAAGTTAGAAAAATTCGCAACAATTTAGCCAAGTGTAAAACTGAAGTCAATAAAACAGAGAAGGGCAACGTACCCTGGTCCGCGAGGTGCCCAAGCCCGGGCCGGTTGGTTCGGCCTCAGCGGGGCTATCTTCCAAGGGAAGAGGGCTCGCTACATCAGGCTCCCTAGACCTCAGGGGAAGAACCTCGGGCAGAGGTTTCCCATGTTGGTCTATGTAGATACGGGTACCGTCCGGCCCCACCCTGTAGTGGAGGACGGTACCGTCCGACCGGGTCTCGAAGTGAACCCCGGCCGAAGCAGGCGCAAAAGAGGCCCCAGTCGATGCAGGAGCGGAGGAGGCCACCGTCGCCGCCTTCGCCTTGCTTCCCGTTTTCAGCCTTGGCTTCGACGCCTTCTTAGCCACAGGCTCCACCACGGCCTCTGTATCATCAACCACCTTGGGAGGGAGGGTCGACTCCAGACCCTTCTCCTTCTCCCATCTTTCCCTGGAGTATCCCACGGGACAGAAGGTCCTATGGGGCCATTTGAAGTTGTTCCCCTTACAGGAGGTGGGGGAGCCACATATTAACAGACGCTCCGCATCTCGGGCCCCTACGTCGGTCCCGTCTCGACCCCACCAATTTAGGGCCACGTCCAACGCCTCTACGTTGGGTTCGCCAAGGCCCCTAAGCTTAGAGGCCACAGTGAATTTGTTTTCCTTATTGCTCAGCACCCTTCCCGGCCTGGGCGGAAGGATCATGTCGTCACGATTGAGCCAACGGCCCTCCACCACGACCACGTCTTGTGTGTAACCCCGATTCGAATCGGAGTTACCCGTGATCAGCTGATTATGGGACCGGCACCTCAGGTAGGGCTGCCGGCTCTTGGATTGAGAGGTTGGCTCGGTCTGTAAAAATTCGTAGCAGGCCAAGAGCTCTTTCAGCCCCAGTGGCTCCGGGATGTCCGGGCCCAATGCGACACTTAGTGCCTCTATTCCGGCACAGATGCGATGCGCCTGCAGAGGCCACTGGCACGGAAGAGTCTGCGTCCAGGCGCAGAGCTCCGCCAGTAGCTCCGGAATGGGGAGGTGGGTGCCCCCGTATAGAAGAGTACAGAGGGAGAGGGTTACCATACTCTTGGGATCGGCCACGATCCCGTTCACCTCATCAGCGGTCGCACAGGTCCGAAGTCGGAACTCCTCCCCTATGCCGCATAGTTGACGAAACTCGTCCAGGTCAGCCCCGTGCTGCCTGACCATGATGTTGTTGTCGTTTACCGCCACGGATATGGCCGGATCGATGACCATCGCCCGGAATGCCAAGGCGTTTGCCATTACCTCAAGGCGCCGTGGTTTTGGGGCAACCATCGGGCCTTTTCCGGCTCCGTGTTTGATAACCATGATGGCTGGTTGTTTGGTGAAATTTGCTAAGTATGAAGGAAGAGAGAGAATGGTCTGCTGTGTGAAAATTTTAGAGAGAGAGTGGGAAAGTGAAAATGAGATTTCACTGAGGGTATTTATAGACCCCCACCAGAAGATGAAAAGACATTTACCAGAAGGTGAAAAGACAGCGGCGGCTCATTACACGAACTCCCACAAATAAATGCTGCCACTCAATCGACGCAGTACACGTGTACATCAAATAGAGGTCAACTGCCAAGTGTCACTCACCAGCCGTTTTAGCATTGATGGCATTGATGGAATCGAAGAGACAGAGGCGGCGCCTCATAAATGCATGATGGGCGTGCTCCACGTGTCAAAAATTCCATAATACAAGAACACATGCCGGGCTACGCCGAGGCGTCTCCACACCGTCAAGCATAAGAACACGATGACCGGAGCCCCCGTAACGACTAAAAATCCCTGGAGACGCCGTCCTTAACGACGACTCCGGACAGGGAGCTGTTGGCGAGGGGATGTCGGCACCCCCTCGTCCGGACCGATATCAACTCCACAACATGCGATCCGGGCCTGTCAACCATGGGTAACGCGTCTCCCCGGATCTTGAGGGCCCGGACCGTGCCTAGGCCGGACCGGAGAAGCTTGTCGAGCACACTTCCCCCAATTAATGCTGCTGCTCCCTTGGGGGACCCTTTATGTGTTTCATCGACGTGGCTCAATCACAGGCCAGCCCTGTGGGCCCCGGAAAAGGACAGTACCATTGTCAGAGTCATAAATGACCTGAAGCCGTTGGATCAATATTAGACAGTGCAGTGATCCAAGGGCTAATACACCTCTGATCAGACTATAAATACCCCCACTAATACCAATTAGAAGGGGACACACAAAAAGACAGAGAGGAGAGATAAAGCTAAAACAACCCGGACCACTAGAATACCAACCGTGACACCTGACGCCACGACTTGTAACTGGACCAATTCCTCACCCTTAACTATATTCCTACCTTCAGTCTATACCGATACTGACTTGATCGTTGGAGAGGGAAAACCTGGTACCAACCCCGGGCCCCTGTTCGTTTCTTGTGCAGGCACAGAAGAACACCTCGCCATTGAAGGAGACATCAACCGAAGCAGATACCTTGGAAGATCGGAGCCGACGCGAATAAAATATATAAGCCGAGCTTGGGAAGAAAATCAGGCTCGCCAATCTTGTATTTCTAACACTTGGTATTTGTTGCAGCTTGCTCGTGTTTTCGATACTTTGTTTGAATTATTTGCACAAAACTTCAGTCTTCTTGGATCTATTAACTCATGACCAAGTTTTTATTTCTCGTAGTTGTTATGACCTCAAAACATACCTCGTCTTCCTGGTTTAAACATGAAGTTGTATTATTCTTGACCATTCCTTTGTTTTTTTCCTAAATATCGTTAATTATTTCATTTTGCAGCAGAGTTCATTTCTAGAGGAAAATTACATTGAACAATTTTCATGTCTTTATATCAAACTGCCATACCGTTACTCAATTGAGGATAGGTGTCAGCAATGTTTTAAAATATCAAAATATCACTGAAGGGTTTTAGGGAGAGATTTACTAAATCGTAAACTCCAACGTTAAAAGCGTAAGCTTTACTAAAAAAACGCATATAGTTATACATGCTCATTTAATATTAAATATATGAATATAATAGGTCTAAAACAGTACAAATAGTTATTATTCACATAGTTTAGTCACACACTCTATTTAATATAACAAATTATCTTTGATAACGTAATTTAAGATTCAATTTTTAGCACATAATTGTATCTGTAGACATTTTGGTATATAAAACAACAGTACATTAAGTTGATCTTATGTTTGTACGAATTTATGAGACTAATTTCTTTTCTTAACTAAATCTTAAACTTTTTAAGTTTTGAGGCGTGTTTTTTGAGCATTGACGCGTTTAAAACGTTGTTTTTTGAATTTTAGGCTAAAGTTCAACAATTATTTTTTAAACTTTAAGCAAAAGCGAGCCTTAACGCGTTTTAAGGCAAGTTTTTTAACACACTGGGTGTAAATTCTTTCAAAATAATATAATATCAATAGTAAATTATTGAAAACTACGTTTTTAAGTCGCCAAAACAAGTCAAGTTTGGAGAATCGGACCTTTCTTAAAAGGAATAATGAATAATCTTCTTTTTGTTCAACGCAGTCGAGAGAAACCGTTATTGCCTTTGCACAAATGCCAATTAAAGGTAGAATAATACTTTTATCCTACTTATACTTTGACGAACTGTAAAAGTACTAACCCACTTAAAAATGGAATAAGACATGCATAATGAAAATTTTCAAGTCGACTCGAAGAAGTTCATGTGCCGTCTGATCAATTCATCAAATGTTCAAACTATTCACACATTTCGAAATTTGTTCTTTGTCTTTCTTAATCAATGCTCATTGTTGCTGATCATTGGCTCGGGAAAGACCGTCCGTCTGAAGGAATATATTTTTGTACGACAAAACTGAATCCTTTCAAAAGAAACGCATCGTGTCCGTAAACGTAAGCGACACTAGTCCGACAATCCATTTCACGTTTCGAAAACTTCTTAGTGTTGGCCACTTCAATTCGCTTATCACTGAATTATTGACCAATTGATTAGAGTTTTTTTTACCAAAATGACCAAATGGAACCCATTAAATACCAGTCACATTACGTGGTGTAACACATGATTTGGTTTACGAAGTATAAAAAAGTCAAAAATAAAAAATGTTGAATTAAAAGACGTTAGTTAAAAACCTATAATCACAACAACATTAAAATCAACCAAGTAAACCACTGCATGATATTTGATAAGTAACATATATTTATCAAAAAGATTAATTAAGGCATGATAACATATGAGTTTTTTTAGGGATTGGCTGTTTTGATACTCAGAAGAACCCATTAAAATTTTGAATGAATATGATTAGGGATGGCAATTGGGCCGGGTTTCTCGAAACCCGACCCGACCCGCACATCAATCCGCACATAACCCGACCTGACCCGTTTATACCCGACCCGACCCGACCCGTTTGACCCGTAATTTTTTTGATAAGTCAAATAAGTGCAAACCATTATTAAGCATCTAACAATAACCATTTAATCAAATTAGAAAAGCCTAAAAATCTTATTTTTTCCAAATTTTTCATATTTACCTGGTAAAAAAATTTATAATAATCTAAATTATTCTTTACAACAATATCCAAAAAAATAAAAGGAAAAAAACTGACAAAAAAAAGAAAATAATAAGCTAAAATAAAATAAGGATATATATATATATATATAGAGAGAGAGAGAGAGAGAAAAAAAAAGCTAGTAAGAGATGACTAATTAATTTGGTGAATGAGTCTCTTTTAATATTTTATCGTTGAAAGTTCACATTCCTCATAGGTATTACTTTTTAATTATTTAGTTTATTTACTAAATTGTCATACAAACCAAAATATAATATATCTATTTTATTTTTCTACAAACCCAAAAAAATAGTTTTTTTTTTTGTAATTTTTTTAAATTTTGTGATTTTTTTAATTTTTTTTCATTTTTTGTGATTTTTTTAATTTTTTTGTAATTTTTTAAAAATTTTGTGATTTTTTGTGATTTTTTGTGGTTTTTTTTATTTTTTTTGTGTTTTTTTTTTTCATTTTTTGTGATTTTTTGCATTTTATATAATTTTATGTGTTTTTTTTCCATTTTTTATGAAATATGTGTATGGCGTTTTGGTAAATAAAATAAATAATTAAAAAGTTGTATCTATCGAATATATGAACTTATTTCTACCTTGCACAAAGTTGCACAAAAGTGCAAAATAACTCAATCCAACCCGACCCAAATAATCCTGCACTTTTATCCAACCCGTACCGAATCGGGTCGGGTCGGATCAAAAACCAAAATTCTGCCATCCTAAATATGATAAATCAAACACACACAATTTAAGGAAACTACAAAAATAAATAACAAATCAATTAAAAAATAATAAGTCAAATACATGAATTAGAAAATCTTTAAGGGTTTGAAGTTACAAGTTTATTTGTCTAGGAATTTTCCCATTAATCTAAAAAAAAGGGTAAATTTTGGATGAATATCTTATCTACAACTTAATTAAGGATTGGTCCATGAAACTAAAACTAATTAATAATTGGTCAATTTTCCCTAACTAACCAATAAAAATGGAGAAAAAATAGAAAAAATGAAAAAAAATGAAAAAATTCAAAAAAAAAACCTTTAAAGAGGCAAAACCCCAAAAAAACACGAATAAAATTTAAAAAAATCCTAAAAAATAAAATAAAATTCCAAAAAAATCTAAAATCAACAAAAATCCAAAACGGCAAAAAAAAAACAAAGTCCGAGTCGACTTAATTCATTTTAAAAACAGTATGGGTCCTTCTAAGTCATTTTATAAACAGTCTGAATCGTTTTAAGTCATTTTAAAAGTAATCTGAGTCGTTTTAAGTCATTTGAAAAACAATCCGAGTCGTTTTAAGTCATTTTAAAAGCAGTTTGAGTAGTTTTAATTCATTTAAAAACAGTATGAGTCTTTTTAAGTAATTTTAAAAACAATCTTAGTCATTTTAAGTCATTTTAAAACAATACGAGTTGTTTTAAGTCATTTTAAAAAACAGTGTGAGTCGTTTTAAGTCATTTTAAAAACAGTCTGGGTCATTTTAAGTCATTTTAAAAGCAGTCTGGGTAATTTTAAGTCATTTTAAGTCATTTTAAAAACAGTCTGAATCTTTTTAAGTCATTTTAAAAACAGTCTGAATCGTTTTAATTCATTTAAAAATAGTCTGAGTCTTTTTAAGTATGTTGAACGTAGAGTTCAATAATGATTTTGATTATAACATTGATTATGCGTTTAATGATTTTACGATTTCGATGATATAATGCTTGTCTTGTCCAAAAATAGAAAACGTATATTTCAGGTCGTTAAATGATAGAGCATTCGATAACGAAGCCATAGGTTCAAGCGGAACCAAAATCGGAGCTAAAACGAAGGAGTTATGAGCTTTCGAAGATTTACGGGACCAGGATTACAGTCGACCGATCGACTGGACAAAAACGACCGATCGTTTTTGATCCAATTTCTTCCAGTGAGTCCAGTATAAAAACGACCGATCGTTTTCAGAAAACGACCGATCGTTTTCTGTAAAACGACCGATCGACTGTAGAAAACGACCGATCGTTTTCTGCAGTTTTCGAAAACAGCTTTTCAGCTTATTCTGGAAAAGAGCTGTTAAAAACTTACAACGGTCACAACCCAGAAAAACAGACTGTTTGGCATATATATACCACTTCAATCTCTCTCCCATATTCACCAATCATACTATCAATCATCCAAAAACCTCTCTCAATTAAAAACCCTAAATATCACCATTTTGGTGCATATATATTCGAGAAAGAGGAAAATCAAAGAGAAAGAGATTCAAGTTCGATCATCATCAACAACTCACCAATTAGCTTTTTAAGAAGCAATTAGAATAGTGAGTGTAGTTACGTTTTGTAACAAAAATTGTATCGAGTATTTTATAAACTCAATTTTTGTGAGCGAGTGATCGGGTAGAGGCTTTGTAAGCAAGTGAAGCTTAAAAGCTCTAGGTTTTTCATTCGGGTACTCATAAATTGAGGGGGAGTCGTAGACTCGTAGACGTGTACTCTTGCACTTGTATCAAGAGTAGGAACCCCGGGTAGAGGATGAGCCAATCGGTCGATTGAGCTCGATAGGGTTTGTAAAATCCGAAAGAAGTATTATAGTGAATTACTCGGTAGTACCGAGGAGAGGACGTAGGCCGTTTGCCGAACCTCTATAAATCTTGGTGTCTTCTTCTTTCCCTAAACTTTTACTTTCCGCAACTTTATTATTGCTTATATTCTTGCTTGCGTTTAGGATTTCTAGCATTTCATTAAAGTATATTAAACGCTTAAGTTTAGAATTTGCATAAGTTGGGTGTTAGTTGTTTAGAATTTTAATTAGGCGAAAATCGCCAAAACCTTATTCACCCCCCCCCCCTCTAAGGTTAGCACGCGGGCCAACAAAGTAATTTTAAAAACAGTCGGAGTCATTTTAAAAACAATCCGAGTTATTTTAAGTCATTTTAAAAACAGTCTGAGTCATTTTAAGTCATTTTAAAAACATTTTGGGTCGTTTTAAGTCATTTTAAAAGTAGTCTGAGTCGTTTTAAGTCATTTTAAAAATAGTTTGACTCGTTTTAAGTCATTTTAAAAATAGTATGAGTAATTTTAAAAATAATTTGAGTCGTTTTAAATCCTTTTAAAAATAGTCTGGGTCGTTTTAAGTCATTTTAAAAAACATTCTGAGTCGTTTCAAGTCATTTTTAAAACAGTTTGAGTCATTTTAATTAATTTTAAAAATAGTGTGAGTAATTTAAAAAAAAAACGGAGTCGTTTTAAATCATTTTAAAAATAGTGTGAGTCATTTTAAGTCATTTTAAAAACAGTGTGAGTTATTTTAAGTCATTTTAAAAAACAATGTGAGTAATTTAGAAACAATGTGTGTAATTTTAAAAATAGTTTGAGTTATTTTGAGTCATTTTAAAAAACAGTCTGAGTCATTTTAAAAACAGTCTAAGCTATTTTAAGTCATTTTAAAAACAGTCTGAGTCATTTTACGTAATTTTAAAAACAGTGTGAATTATTTTAAAAACAGCCTGAGTCATATTTAAATCATTTGAAAAACAGTATGAGTTATTTTTAGTAAGTTTAAAAACAGTTTGAGTCATTTTAAAAAATAGCTCGAACGTTTTTCCAGTTTTTGGTGAATTTTATTTTTCTTGGTTTTTTTTTTAATTTTTTACCAATTTTCGGGGTTTTTTTTGGGTTCCCTACTTTTTTGAATGTTTTTTCATTTTTTTGTGATTTTGTATTTTTCTTGGTTTTTTTAAAATTTTTTTACCATTTTTCGGGTTTTTTTTGGGTTTCCGGCTTTTTTGAACGTTTTTTCATTTTTTTGTGATTTTGAATTTTTCTTGTTTTTTTTTGTTTTACCATTTTCGGGTTTTTTTGGGTTCCCGGATTTAATGAACGTTTTTTCATATTTTTGTTATTTTGGATTTTTCTTGGTTTTTTTTTTTTACCAATTTTCTGATTTTTTTGAGCTTCCCGACTTTTTTGAACTTTTTTTGATTTTTTTGTGAATTTGGATTTTTCTTGGTTTTTAATTTTTTACTATTTTTCTGGGTTTTTTTCGGGTTCCCTGCTTTTTTGAACGCTTTTTCATTTTTTTGTGATTTTGAATTTTTCTTGGTTTTTTTTTTCCACCAATTTTCGGGTTTTTTTCGTGTTCCCGACTTTTTTGAACGTTTTTTTATTGTTTTGTGATTTTGGATTTTTTTTACTTTTAGGGTTTTTTTAACTTTTTACCAATTTCGGGTTTTTTCGTGTTCCATTTTTTTTAAACTTTTTTTTGTATTTTTTTGTGAATTTTTTTTTTGGAATTTTCTTGGTATTTTTAACATTTTTTTCAGGGGTTTTTCGGCTTTCCGACTTTTTTTTAAAGGTTTTTTCAGTTTTTTTTTTGTATTTTCGTTTTTTTTAGTTTTTTCTTAAAAAATTCTGGTTTTTCGGATTTTAATTTCATTTTTTGAGGTTTTCCTATTTTTTCCATTTTAGGTGGCTGACCAATTCTAAATTAGTTTTACAAATAATGAACCAATACTTAATTAAATTTTATACGACGACCAATTCTTAAATAGTTTTGTTTTGATGTAACAATACTTAATTTCCCCTAATCGGATCCACGTAGGCAGGCAAAAAGGATTATACACGGTTAAGATAGACAGAGTAGGACACAGACATTGATAGGACTATATAGGATAACAGGAAACTGTTTATTTAATGGGAACGGTTTTACAGGTTTTTCTTTTTTGAATTTAAAATTCATTTATTTTGCAATTTATGTTAACATGTAAAAAGCTTTTGACATAAACTAATAGTATGATATGATATATAAAATGATATAAACAATACATTTATAAATTACTACTGTAATTGTATTTGTTCTGCAATTTAAATTTAAATTTAAATTTACAAAAGATGAAACACCGCTAACATTTAAATAACTTGTATACTCTTTAAGTATATTTTAATGAGTAACTCTTTAAAACAGTTAACTTATTTTACAGTTCATGACACAGTCAACTTAATCACCGTTAGATTAGAAAATGGATTTATTTTTTGTATTTTTAACAAAATAGAATTTTATAAATTAAAAACAAATGATACTGAAAAATATAAAATTAGACTAAGCTAAAATTAAATATTAATTAAAATTTAATTTTTTTTATATGTTTGATTTATGCAAACGGGTATGTGAAGGGTGAATGTTTCCCTATTTTAGTATCTCTCTACATCTCTCTGCCGTTCCGCTCTATTCTATCAAATATAAAGGTGTGTGCTTTTTTCAAAAAACTAGGGTTAATATAAAATTGAATTTTGTTAATATTTAAAATCCAAGTTAAGGGTAATAACTGTGGATCCATTTCATTATCCCCATTAATCATTTTTGTTTTTATTCTTTAATCATGTATTAATATCCCTTCTTATTTTTCTGATTGTCTACTTATAATACAATTATATTTAAGGGTAAATACTAGCTTATGCAATTATATTTAAGAACCTGTAGATTTTAGCTAATTAGGTTTTTTTTTATCAGTTGTTAGTTTAGTGTTTCCAACTTGAGCTTTTTAATTAAGTTTAGTTTTTTTTTTTGAAGTATTTGCTTTAAAAAGTAGGTGGTGTGTGTGTGGCTAGACAGCTTTTTAGCTAAAAAAAAGCTTAAAAAAAAAGCAGGAAAATCGGAAAGGCTAGAATTATACTGTTTTTCTTTTCTTTAGCTATGTATTAGTATGCCAGCTTATTTATTTGATTGTATACTTACGATATAACAGCTTAAATTAAGTATTTGAAGCAATAGCTAGCTTATGCCATTATATTTAAGGACTTGTTGATTTTAGCTTATTAGGGCTTTAAGCAGTTAATACTGTTAGTTTAGTGTTTCCAACTTGAGCTTTTTAATAAAGTTCAACTTTTTTAGGTTTTTGCTTTAAGAAGCAAGTGTTTGGTTAGACAGCTTTTTAGCTTAAAAGAGCAAGCTTCTTTAATTAAAGCTAAAAAAACTGGAAGGCCAACATTTTTCTTGTTTTTTTTTCCAGCATTTTCGTCACTCAGGAATTTTATACGAAAGTTTCTAAGAACTTTTGTTAGTTAAAAAAAGTAAACAAGTAAAAGCCTCATTCAAAAACAATTTTAATAAAAACAAACTTTTTTTAACCTGTTGACAAACACTCCACTGCAGTTTTTTGGTCATTGCTTTTTTTAAGCAGCTTTTGGAACAAAAAAACTGATGCCAAACGGCCCTAAAAAGCTGGAACCAAACAAACCCAAACCCTGAGCTGGTGGCTGTTGGTTGAGTAAACGGGTCTCTCAGACTCATTTTATACAATCAAAATAAATTATATTTTTGTCCAATGAGGCGGCTGTCCTTGTAAGCACACTCAGCTTGTGTTGTTTCGGCTTGCTGGTTACATTAGAGTTGTTTGGTCTTTTTAGGAAAAAAGTCATTTGTTTATTCTTGGTTTTACGGCCTGAAATAGCTAACTTTAAATAATCCGGCTAGTTTGCTTCAAAGTAGTAGGACAAGACTCCCCAGTTCTTTGTTTTACTTTGAGGGATATGTTTTTTTTTTGTCTACTGTGATTTACTTTTGAATGAATTTTTTCTTATTTTTTTTGTTTTTCGGGTGAAACCAAATGTGCCTCTAGCCATAGTTGATAGTAAGTGGAAGGGTTTATGAGTCTGACTTCTAGGTTAATGCATAAGTTAAATGTGAGAGTGGTGCTACAAAAGTATGATTCACTTGTTAAGGCATGGCATGATGACTTTCTTAGGTTGTATAGATGGCGTATCTTAACTTTTAAATATATCATGTGCTTTGGGAGCTGATTGATTTCTTTGGAAGAGAAAAAATGTGTTCATTTGCTTTCCTTTTTTATTTCCACTGTTGCATGGTTCCTTTTGGCCTTCTTTTCGTTTTAGTTATAGTCTGTGGAAATAGATTAAGATTAAATCTTTGGATGGGCTTTATTTGTGATACATCCTCAAATTGGTGATGGGTGTATACTGTATGTGTTAGTTTTAAATTAAAGACGTAATAAAAAAATTATTAGTGTAAAACAAGGTGTATAAACTTTCTCATTTTAATTTGTAGTATGAATTAGGCAAAGCGAATAGTAAAACTAAAGATTCTTGCCATGACAGATCAGGAAGAGATTACTACTTACAAATTGAGGATCGGATAGTGGCAACTTATTTTCACTTAAAGTAAAGTGCAATTATGATTTTAGGTAGTTCTTGTATATACGTTTGTGTCCTTTTGTTAATATCAAGTTAATGAACTTAACTGCAAACATTGAGTCACCTAGAACCAAAAGCATCAAAGAAGCTTTTTTTTGTTTCACTTATGACCTCAGCTTGTACCTATAGTCCATGTATAATTGATTAAGATGCCAATTTTTTCTTGTAAAAGATAAGAGTAAACATTTAAGGAAAAGCCCAAATTTGCCACTAGTCAAAGTTGATAGTTTGGTGGAAAGGTTCAAGAATCTGAAATGCACTAGTTAAATGTTAGTATAGTGATACACAAGTATGATTCACATGTTAAGGCTTGGTTTGATGATTTTCTAAGGTTATGTCGCAGTGATCTATTTTATTTTGAATATAATCCATACTTTCTGTTACCTAATTTATTTGGATATAGGAATTTTCTCTTAAAGCCCTTTTGCCGTTTTGAGATCTCCTATTCAGTGGCTACATATAGGCCTATTACTCATTCCAGTTATGATTGATGGGACATAAATAAAAAATAAATGTCTGTATGTACTTGTTTTTTATTCTTCCTCGAGGTGGTGACGGGTGTATCATGTGCATATTAACGATGTATCATGTGTATTTAAACGGAAAATAGAGGACAAAATAAGAAAAACCTAAGTAGCGAAGAAAAAAATCATGCTCATTTAGGCCAATTAAACTCTGCAAGTATGTCACATAGTAGAATAAGAAAAAGATAGCCAATTAACCGGTTCTCTTCATGTGAAGACTTGGCCTTCAGAAGAGATGTCTCTGCTGGGCATATATATCAATGCGTGCCTTATAACTTTCACATGTAGCCACTCCACATACTCGTATATGTTCCTTCAACCCTTGAAGATGTGTGTTGAGAAACTAGTTTACATGTTAATTGTAATGCATCTGAAAGTGATGTCTTATTAGAACTTTGATCTAACCGAAAGTTAATGAATTTGGATAGTGCTCCATAGCATGTAATTTGTGGTGCATTTTATTTGGATATTAGATAGTGTGGAATATGATTATGGATAATACATTGCCTGCTTGTTATAGTTTCTCAAATATCTTCATGCTGATTGTCACCTGTTATAAATCTTGATGGCCTGTGGATGTTGCTTTTTACCCTTTTTTTTGTGCAATTTGGATCTTGTTTGTGTAGTAATATCTAATACTACCAAGTCTTATAATTATGCTTGTGTTCATGTTCCACTGGAATCTGTCTCGGTGTTTCTCATAGTTACACTTCGCCTTTTAACTTTTGGCTACACAAAGTACCATATGGTTGCTTACCCGGAAAAATGTACTAGTCGCATACTCCTATGCTATAAGTTGGTGCATGTAAAGACAGAAAAGGTTGATCATTACAAAAATATACTTGTAGTGTGTGATTAGACAAATTATTCTTTGTTTGCCCTATCAACATAATAGTATCTAGGCTCTCTTTTTTTCTCTTCTGAATTTTGTTTCTTCGACTATCTGGTATGTTTATTAAAACCTCTTTTTCTGTACATATACTAAGATGCTTCTATTTGCAGCTTCTGGAATACAAGGAAGATGATGGAAACTGAGTTAAAACCTACATACAGCAAGACGTCTCGTCTGCCACGTAAGCGGTTTTATCGCGCCCGGGCCCACAGCAATCCGCTTAGTGACTCTCATTTCCCAGTTCCCATCTGCCCTTCCCAAGTTGACTACTCTCTCCACTACCCTGAGCAAATCGCAAATTCAAAAAAGATCCAAGTTGCAGATATAGGTTGTGGTTTTGGAGGTCTCTTAATTAGCCTTTCAACCCTATTCCCAGAAACCCTCATGATTGGAATGGAGCTGAGAGACAAAGTGACAGAATACGTAAAAGAACGCATTTTAGCCTTGAGAGTAGCTCAGCCTGGTCAGTACCAGAATATATCCGTTGTTCGAACAAATTCGATGAAATACATTCCAAATTATTTCGAAAAAGGGCAGTTGATGAAAATGTTTTTCCTTTTCCCTGATCCTCACTTTAAGGAGAAGAACCATCGGCGTAGGGTAATTAGCCCACATTTGTTAGATGAGTATGCATACACACTCGGTGTTGGTGGGATTATATATACCATTACGGATGTTGAGGAGCTTGGGGAGTGGATGAGGGATTGTTTGGATGATCACCCTATGTTCGAACCTCTTAGTAATGAAGAACTTGAAGCTGATCCAGTGGTGAAGTTGTTGACTAGTGCTACAGAAGAAGGGCAAAAAGTGGCTCGTAATTCGGGGCAAACCTTTCAAGCCATTTTCAGGCGCGTTAGCCCTATATCTTGTTGATTTTTAAACATATGTTGTACTTCAGTTTTTGGTAGAATTGGCTATGTTATTTGTTCCTGATATTTGGTTATTTTATTACTCACATTCAAATTTTGTAGCAACCACTTTGAGACGAGTATCAAGTGCGACTGTTTTTTTATTTCATTTTCCTGGTTAGTATAAAGGTTGGTCTGGCATCGAAGCTGCAACTAAATAAGTATGCTCTATTAACTAATGAGGTTAAATATGATGTCAAATGCCATAATTTGCTATAGACGCTGAAGCACTGTTAACAAAGAGAAGAAAACTGTGGTCTCGTGACTATTTTCAAGGGACAACTTTCCTAATAAGAACTTTTTGTGGTGACGTATCTTGATCAAATTCGACCTAATTCTGGTCTCTCGATGTTTTGTCAGTCGAGCATTGGAGATTGTTTCTCCATCTTCTAGTGATCGGAGAAAGGTAGATGAAGTGGTTGGGGAAAATGACAAAATTAGCTTTCACACTTATTTATATTCATAAAAACATGCTAAAATCAAAATAAGTTCATTTAAAAAGACCAATGTTGAATGTCGTTAGAGGGAAGACTAAGGTTAAATAAAAGTAGTAGTTTTTTAGAGACCAGTCTTAGTTTTCTACTTTTAACAACATTACACTAGAGCCTCTATAAAACTCTCGTTTGGTTGCATCTTACAATTATAAATGTATACTTATTTGATTAAGATAGAAAAATATACTTTTAGTATTACTTTTAAGTATGTGATCGTTGTTTGGTAAACGGTATAAAAGTATACTTTTTAAAAAAAATGTTGTTTGGTAGAAACTTTGTACTTTTACTTTACTGTTAGAAAAAAACTATTATATAGTTATTATTCTACAAGTAAAATAAATTAGGAAAAATACCGAAAATAATTTTTCTATAACTCATAATGGATTTTCTTTTGATGAGTTGTAAACCCACGTAAATATAATTACTATGAATTTTCAAAACACATGACCTCACCTTCAGTTGTATAGACAAATGGTGTATTAAAATTTTACAAATTTTAAAATCAACTGAAGTTCAACAAGCGATAAAGAAAATAGTAAAATATTGGTTTCTCCAAATAAAAATCCATAAAATATAGGTATTGGTAAGTGGTAACTTGTAAACTGAAAATTTTCTAAAACAGAGAATTATATTTTGCCCAAATCCTAAACTCAAAAGATAATCTTAATTATGCTCTAAAAGAAAAACAATTATGATGGGGAAATGAAAATTTCTTAATAGGTTGTAGCAATTACTTGATGCGTCTAAAAATTATTTGTTGTAGCAATCCTATTCTTTACGAACTAGTTCACTTACTAGTAAATGGTTAGACATATATAAAATTTTCAGTTTGGATTTATAAAAAAGAAAAAGGAGACGAAGAATCCATGTGAAAAGAAATGAGTAAATATAATGAGATGCTAGAATTACTATAATGCCACCTTTTACCCTTTTTGTAAAACTGACTTAACATAAAATATATTTGGTTATTTTAATTATTTATAGAGAATTTTGATTACAAATCACTTGAATCTATATCTCGCTAAACTAAAACTAAGTGTATTTATTATTTAACGTATACTGATGAAACTAGTAAGATTATACTAAATTTAAAGAAAAAACAATAAAAGACTAGAATCATGTTTTACTAAATTATCTTAATTATATTTGTAACTCTGCAAAATCATTACTTTATTACATCGATGAAACCGCATATAAAAGCGTTCAGACCAGACCAGAAGAAATAATTATTTCCAAAAATTATTAATTTATCAGTTATTAATTCATAAAAGTTTTACTCAATGTTTTAAAAGACACAAGACGTAATTGAAACGAAATTGGTCGCATAGCGCCACCGCCTAATCTGTTAAGCTTTTAAGCTCCGGCTATCGTCTGTACGCCGCCTAATTTAGGTTTAGGCATCCCTTTCAGAACACACACATACCGGAGTATTTTTTTGTGAACTTAAAAAATTACTAGTCCCCCGTTCCTATTTAATTATTCATTACGAAACTACGTGAAATTTTGACCGGACAAAAACTTGTATCAAAATTATCGGAATAAAAAATTTCAAAAGTTGATAATATAGTTCAAATGTTAAATTTTATGATTAGATTTTAAAAAAAATCATTCCGATAATTTTGATATAAGTTATAAGACGGTCAAAATTGCACGTAGTTTCATAGTAGACAATTAAATCTATGACACGTGGCGGATGCTGATAGGCTAAACTAAAGTAAACCCGGTTATAAAAAATCGGGTCAAAAAATGAGCCCCACCCGAACCGATCCTTCTAGTTTCCTCTATAAATACAAGACCACTCTTAATAAGTCACTATTTTCACCAATCGAGTCCTCTCTCTCTCTCTCTATATCTCTCTCTCTGAAAATAAATATCTCAATTAAACGAAATTAAAAACGAACAATTAACGGGACGAAGACGAATTCATGAGCATCGAACCTTTTAACCGGTATACATATAATAATAGTATTGAGATATATTATTGTTACTCTATTCGTGTCCCAATTCACTGATTTTTAATTTTGGTGTTGTGAGTAATTAATTAATGTATAGTTGTTCAATTGAACGAAATTAAAACCGAACTTAGCACCGGACAATTAACAGACGAAGACGAATTGATGAGCATCGAACCTTTTAACCGGTCTACATATATTACATCACATATATCGTGTCCCAATTCACTGATTTTCTTTGGTGTTGTGAGAAATTAAGTTTTTAATTTTTTACATTTTCTAATTTAGGTTGGTGAAATTAGCAGCTAGGGCTTTTTATACATTTATTACAATTTACATACACCGTTACTCTTTTGCGGTGATCTTAATGTTAACTCTATTCGTATTCCAATTCAGTGATCTTTTTTGGTATTGGTGAAAATTTGTTTATGTATATCGGTTTAATTTAGGTTGGTGAAATTATCAGCTAGGGCTATATATATACCGTTACTCTTTTGTGGTGATCTTAATGTTACTCTATTCGTGTTCCAATTCACTTATGTTTCTTGGTATTGTGAGAAATTAATTTATGTATATAGGTTGGTGAAATTAGCAGTTAGGGCTTTTTATACATATATTGTTACTCTTTTGGGGTGATCTTAATGTTACTCAATTCATGTTCCAATTCAGTGATCTTTTTTGGTATTGGGAAAAATTAATTTATGACTTTATGTATATTGTTTAATTTAGGTTGGTGAAATTAGCAGCTAAGGCTTTTTAATCTCGATGTCAATCGAGTCTCTCTCAATCTCTGTGTGTGTGTGTGTGTGTGTGTGTATATATATATGTATATGTATATATCAATTGTACGCAATTAAAACAGCACTTAGCACCAAACAATAATAGACACCGTATTAATGAGCATCAGCATCGAACAGTTTAACCGGTATACATATATTGCATATTCATATATAATATTAGTTTAGATATACCGTTACTCTATTGCGGTGATCTTAATGTTACTCTATTTGTGTTCAAATTCAGTTCTGTTTCTTGGTATTGTGAGAAATTAATTGATGTATATTGTTGTAATTTAGGTTGGTGAAATTAGCAGCTAGGGCTTTTTACGATGACATAACGAAAGGGGATCATCAGCCGAGAACCGGTCGGAGCGATAATCGTGGCATTGCTGTTGTTGTTCTTGATGCCCTCACAAGGTTCTCTTACCCTATCTATCATATATATAGTATATATATTTATGTATGTATATAATATATATGTGATATAGAAAGAGATGTATGTATCATGTATGAAGTGGCGGAACTAGAACGGTATTTTTCGTAGTTATCGGGGCACTGAAAGACTAAAATCGATAAATCGTTTCAAGATATATGAAAAGGATTGGGGTTTTCTTAATAATATTTAAGATATATGGTGTTGGACAGTTGGAGTTTACTTTAGAGAGAGATGTGTATGTATGTATCATGTATGCAGTGGCGGAATTAGAACTGTTTCTTTCGTAATTATCAGGGTGGTGAAATCGATAAATATTTTCAAGATATATGGTAAAATATTGGGTTTTTCTCAATATGGCGGTGTTGGGGTCTATTTTAGAAAGAGAGAGAGAGAGAGAGATGTATGTATGTATCATGTATGCAGTGGCAGAACTAGAACTGTATTTTTGGTAGTTATTGGGGCGGTGAAAGACTAAAATCGATAAATATTTTCAAGATATATGGTAAAAGATGCTCTTTCTCAATGTGGTGGTGTTGGGGTCTACTTTAGAAAGAGAGAGAGATATATGTATGTATCATGTATGCAGTGACGGAAGTAGAACTGTTTATTCGTAATTATTGGGGTGCTGAAAGGCTAAAATCAATAAATATTTTCAAGATATTTGGTAAAAGATGTACTCTTTCTCAATATGGTGGTGCTGGAGTCTATTTCAGAAAAAAAGATGTATGATGGGGAAGCTTTCAAAGTGTACTTGAAGTATCAGTTATTCAAAAGAACAGGTGAGGAGAGACTCCATCACATTCAGGAGCTTGACTAGCCTGTTGTTTAAATAAAAGAAACTTCTGTATGATTTTTATGTTCGTTTACCTTACAGTAATTGAAAGATTTCACTATCAATGTAATTGATAGAGAGTCCGAGGTTATTAAAAGAAATGTACTTCCGCTTTGATAAAATTTTAATGAGGGGTTGTGCTGGAGATTGTTAATGTTCCATTGCTTAGTTGAACTATGGGGAGAAAACCATCACAATCAAGGATGATTACAGACTCACTTAGCTCAAAAGAAATCCATGTGAATGAAATGAAAAAACCAAAGAAGTCAAAGTTATCTCTTCGGAAGCTAAAAATTGTTCCTGTGGTTTGCCGCATTCAGTTTGCTTAGAAAGTTGCTTTGAATTTTGTTGGTTGAGAGTTGAAATTTGTGGAAAAGGGGCTATTATTACTGAATTTTGTTGCCTGATGTTTTAGCAAGACAGTCAGAACTTTCTCAGGTGTTTATGTTTGATCAAGGAAAATTGTGACGAGGTGTAGAGCGGGTATTCTCAATGTTAAGAATTATGAAGACATTGTGTATCATTACTCTTGGTTTTTGAAACTAATGGCATGCTTGAAGAAAAAATCTGCCACAGGAAAATGCAAGGGGACATAAATCTTTATAGACCAGTTCATGGGCATAAAAAGTACTTTTTTCATTTTTTTAACGAGAGATACTTGACCCGTAGTTATCAGTAAGGGTGGTCCTCTGGAGCACATAAAATATTGTTTACATTATTTGTTTATTGGTAGTTTTAGCAACCCATGATATAATAGTATTGCTCTGCAGTCGGCAAATTCCAGAAAAAGAAGTTACTGATAAATGAAAATTCTAAGTGACGAATGGGATGCTGTATACAAATTTAAAGTAGACACTAGACTGGTTAACTAGTTATAACACGTAGTAGAGTTGAGATTATGTTAACAATCATTTTGACTTGGGTATTTGAAAGTGCGAGCTACTCAGGAGGGATATTGCTCAAGCGATTAGTAGATGTGATACTTGAAATAACACTTTATATGGAATGTATGAATTCTATATAATATGATTTGTGTATTTATGAATGTATGCTCTTTTGGTGGCTGCTTCCTCATTTGGAAGACTTGTCATTTAAGTACCTTCTTCCCATCATTAGTTCCAAATTTTTTTCTTCCAATCATAAATCAGTATACACTTTGTTAATGGTATATTGGTGAAGCAATTTTCATTCTCTCTATGATGTTAAACACTCTTATTACAAGGTTTCTAGGTAATATAATGCTTATTTTGATTCTTCCTTCCTGGCTATTTTTTGTATATATCTTTTTTTTTGCTTGTGGCTATGAGAAATTTACCTTTTCTTTCTCCTAGTATTTTCCTGACGAATATATTTTCCCAGGCGTCAATGGGTAAAAGAAGAAACTTTGGCGAAGGATCTAAAGCTGCACACTAAGCAACTACGCCGAACTCTTCGGTTTTTTGAAGAAGAAAAGCTCATTTCCAGGGACCACAGGAAAGAGGTTTGTTTTATTCTCTCATTAGTTTATGGGAATTAATATTTTTATACTTGTCTGCATAGTATTTTCAGAGCTTCACTAAGGGAAGTGTCATCTTTACGCTTCCTGTGTACCCAGAAAGAAGACCCAAAAAGGTTCAACTAAGAAGCGGTTTGCATTTTAAGAAAACTAACATTTGTATATGGATATATTTTTTCACACTTTACCGTATTTCCCTCTCAGAGGAATCAATATTTTCTTCTCACAGGAAGTAAGGGAGTTGGGAACGACGTAACACCCAGCAGAGAATTAGATAGGTAGAACTGTGTTTAGCATCAAATCATAAGCTTAAATAAAAACCACACTAGGAAATAACTAATTGCTGAAAACTTACTTTCCCTGATCTTAGCAGTTAGCATATTACTCAATTTGGATAGAAATTCATAATTAAATATAAAATTTTCTGTAACCTCTCTAAACTTAGCATCAAAACTCTCTTTTCTTTTCCTTAAGAGATGTTTGTTACAATACTTGATGCACTATCTTCATGTCTTTTTCTTGGCTGCTTGAGTTGTCTCTATATCCATCTTTTAAAGATAACAAGGTAATTCATGTTTGATCGTAATCATTTCTTGTAATGCACATTTTCTTAACTTGCATTGATATGAGATGGATGTGGATGCAAGAGTGAAAAAAACTAACCTATTGAATTATGTGAAACTGGATTACATCTTTTTGTATTATAAATACTTAGTTAGGCTCTCCAATTTAGTTCGGAAATTAGCGATAGTTTGATAGTGCCTCCTTTGTTACCACCTCTCAAGATTCTTTTAGTGTTCTTTTTCCAATGATGCAAGCTTGTGATATTCATTTATATTAGGGTTGCTATAGTTTTGTTTTATTCTGCTCATTTGATACTTGTCTTATTTGCAGACTTCTAAAGGAGCAAGGATCTACAATGCTGCAATAGCTGCGACTACTGATGGTCAGCAAAACGGCAGAGAGGGAGAATCAAAGGAGAAGTTGCACACTCATTCTTATTGTTGCTTAGATTATGCTCAGGTTTGTTTTCAAATCTATAAACTTGTACTATGTTATCCACTTCCTTTTTATTTTCATATCTAAATTGGAACTTGTATTATGTGCTCCATTTTATCACTGGCCTCATACCAGCTAATTCCCTCTCTGCCTTTCCTTCCTCCTTTTTGGTACAGTTAACTGAGTGCAAGAGATTTAGCTTAGCCTCTTCCCATAAGTCAAGTGTATATTATCATTTGGACATTGTAGATTAGTCGTTTTATGGAGAAATAATTTTTAGATACCATGGTCATTTTGTTCCGATGACTGTCCTAGATGATGCAGGGAAGTGGAGATAATAATCTCCGTTTTCTTATAAAGAAATGTATCAGGTGCTAGTCAACTTATAAGTAGCATACCTTAATGTAGGTGTTTCTGCGCATACACGCATGTGTAAATACTTATAACAAAGTTTTTCAAACTAGACAGTAGTGTAATATTTTTTTTAAAATTTTGTCAGGAAATCCGAGCACCTTTGTTTTAGAAATATTGAAAATGCCCTCATAAATAACTTGATGTCTTCTTTGTGTGTTCACCCCTCATGGCGTTGTTTCCTTAATATATTTAATTTGTCTACGTCAGAATGAAATAATTGTATAATGGTTCACCCCCACATGACTTTGTTTCTTTATTATACGTAATATGTCTACCTCACAATTAAATAAACAAGTTTACACCAGCATTATGTTGTTTAGACATGTTTAGTGGTGGGGATGTGTATAGATAGATGATTAATCTCTAATGTTATAAGTGATGAATATAATAACTCCAGTGTGTACATTGTTTGAAATCCCAAAAATGGATGAAATACAAAAAGTATCATTTTGTGTACTCTATTTTCAGATTGCCACGATGTAAGCTTTTATATATATATATATATATTTGGCAATTTAGGAGTTAGGACCATAAGGCCTTAAGTAATGTCTTTAATATACTCGCTGCTGTTCAATTCAATTTGCTTAAATAATGTTCCTTGCTTGTGCAGGAGCCTCAAACTTTAATAAATATCCATTTCCCTCCTTCATGTTTAATGATGACCTTTTTTTGGGATGTTTTGGGCAAAGGGTAGAATAGAAAAACCTAACCTAGATCGAGTAAAGCTCAAGATAGAACTGAGGGAGTTTATAAGCAGCAAGTAGCCTTATTCCATCAGTACCATATGGGACCAGGTGCCAACTTATTAATGGATGTTTACTTTCATAAGTACTTGCAATTGCCTTTCTCAAATCTATAAACACATGATAGTTGACTGAACAACATCAAATTTCTAGAGGTAATTTGAATGTGGCTGGTGCAGCATGGCGGTTTTCTTCATTTACAACTTCCTGTTTTGGTTGTTTTTCTTTTCATGGTCTTCTTTGGTGGGAAAAAATGATCGTTTGTATAATTTTTCTTTTCTGTAACTTAACGTGCTTCTGCACAAATTATAAGCGGAAATTGTAATTGCATCAATGATTATGGTTGAAAAAACTGTAAGAAACTGTAAGGTTTTTCTTTCCCTATTTTATTGGTATAAGCTAGCTTTAATTTCTTTTTAAATAAGATCTTGCTTAACTCTTAATTAACTGGCTGCACGTTATGATTTGAATTTGTGTATGATACTCATTGGTACTTGGTGATTTCTATAACATTTGTTAGACCAGCTATTCTCTTCATAAGTTAAAAAAGGCAAAAATCATATTCTGCAGATATACGATGTTGTGAGGTACAGAATTCACCGTATGAAGAAAAAGATAAAAGACGAGGTGGAGGACAAGAACACTATTCAGACATATATATGCCCGAACTGCTCGAAAAGGTTTTCTCTTTGCTTCTGTTGCCAGCTCTTTTAATAGATACTTAATATTTTAGTAATCAGCATGGATTTGAGTATGAATACTGTTTAATTTTCTGTTCAGATACACTGCTTTGGATGCATTGAGACTTATTTCTGAGTATGATGAAAATTTCCACTGTGAAAGTTGTGATGCCGAACTCGTAGCCGAGGCTGACAAAATAGCTGCTGAAGAAATGGGTGACGGAAATGATAATGCCAGGAGACGACGCCGTGATAAGTTGAAAGATATGCTTACGAGGATGGAGGTCTGATTATCTTTAAAGTCTTTATTTTTTCTATTTATGTTAATTTCATTTTTAGTCCCTGAACTTTAGTCATTGCACCGTTTTTATCTCTATACTTCTATATTGCAGTTTGCTCTCAAATTTAGAAAAAAGTGTGGATTTGGATCTTTAGATATTCTGCTTTTTGTATTTGATCATTCAAATTTCTTTTCCCTTTTATCTTTGTCAAGTTTCCATGCGAAAAAGAAAAACTGCCTTGAGGAGGGGCATATAGCAAAATCATGTCAGTTTGTACTGTAATTTTTTTAGAAAATAATAGTCTAGGTCTACGAAGAAAAGGGGAAGGAGAAGAAATTTCCTCTTAAAAATAACAAAATCATGTTACTTTAAAATAAACCCGTCTTTTTTTGTGTAACTACTGAAGCTTTTGAGAGATGAACTAAAGGAAAACTGCTTTATCCACAGCAGAGAAATCATGTTATAAAAATATCTATTTTTGACTGCTGTTCCGGTTATAATTGTGCTAGTGTATGAGAGTTCTTTGACGCACATTTTTTTTATACGGATCATTTTTTTAATGGTTGCAGGAACAGCTAAAGCCTTTGATGGATCAACTTGGAAGAGTGAAAGAGTTAAAAGTTCCTGAATTTCGTACTCTCTATGCCTGGGAGCGTAAAGTCAATGCTGATGGGCGACTAAATGGTGAAGTTAACAACACCGATCCAAATAGATCTTCGCTGGGCTTCAATGGAACACCTCAGCCATATACCGGAGACACTAAGGTAATATGATCTTCTTACACAAATAATAGTTATAGTATGCATTAGTTAGTTAATCGCCTTGTGTTGGAGTACACAATTAATAAAAAAAATTCATAAGATAGAACAAAGTCAATAACATTATAGCATATGATTAGATGAACATGCATTTTGTTTGAGGTTCATTCTGTCATTTGGTCGTTATCAAGACGTTCACGTATAGTCACATTTTTTACATATAGGAATGGGCCGTTGCACTTTCTGATATAATTTGAATATGTTTTTTTTTTCCACAGAGAGAACAAAGTTAAAAACCTTTTATCATGGTTGGATGAGCATGCATTTTGTTTGAGGTTCATTATCAAGGTGTTCGCGTATAGACACATTTTTTACATATAGAAATGGGTCGGTGCACTTATTGATATGAATTTAATAGTATTTGATGAATTGTTAAGATGATCAAACATAAGAATATTATTACACTGATTGTGTATTAATGTTAACCTCTCTCTCTCTCTGTATATATATATGTATATGTCTATTATACGCATACACGTGTACATGTCATGTGAATATGGATGTAAGAATTAAGTTGGTTAACATGATGTGCATACATGTCTGCATATATATATATATATATATATATATATATATATATATGGCCAAATGAGAGTGACTGGAAACATTCACGGAAAAATCGTAAAGCCTGAAAAGTGCACTCTCTGTTTAATGAGCAGACGCGTTCTTCTGGCACATGCTAATTATCTCTGTATGTGCATTCATGGATGCCCTCTTTTTTGAATTCTTATTTCTTCTATTAGAACGTTTTGGTACAGTTAGTAGACATAAATTTGAGGAATGGAAAGATTAAGCAGTAGTTTTTTCTTATGTATAAAGGGATAGTCAAACACGGGCAGATATCTTTTACCGAAACAGTGGACTGCTAGACGTTACAATGAAAATTTTGATGTATTTTCTCTCAATAAGGAAAAAAAAGAGCAAAAGTAACGGATTTTTTCTTTGCAACACTATTTGGTCTTCGTTGGCGTTTATGTGTATTATTTTATAGGTTGAAGTTGCATTTTCTGGTGTTGAGGACAAAGAAAATATTAAATCGGAGAACCCCGGTTCACCATCGAAAATTATACCTCCTTGGATGATTAAACAAGGAATGAACCTTACGAATAAGCAGCGTGGGGTGGTCGAGGAAGAAATTAAGATGGAAGGCACTTCATCACATGCAGGTTTAACCGATGATAAAAAATTGATTCCGAAAACAGAAGAAGATGGGACGAGTATTCAGGTTAGTGCACTGTGATAAGTCACAATTTTCCTTTCTAAAACAACCATACACCTTATATTATTCCGAAACCAAGTCAGATACAATTTTTAAGCCTTGCGAGCTACAGACAGCTGCAAGTCATTAAACAAAAAACAATCTGTAAGAATAACAAAATGTGCATAAACACCTATGTTAGCCTGTTATTTATTATTATATAGTATTTGATGGCATCTGACTTTATTCCACGTTTTGATCTTGTTGTAGGATGAATATGTAAAAGCGTATTATTTTGCTTTAGCTCAAAGGCAAAAAGAGCAAGAAGCTGCTGCAAAGGGACAATTCGATATGCTCAATAATGGAACTTCTAATGGCACTTTTAATCGTCAAGTGGGTGTGAAAGCTAAGCGTGAAGAAAGTGAAGAGGACTTTGAGTTGGAACAACCTCCTCCTCCTCCAGGTAGTGTCTTGACTTTCTTTATAGGGTTTATAAAAACATGACAAAATGGCTTTTTAATTTCTGAATTTCTCTTTTATTCTTCTTATTCGTACCGTATCTTGATTATCAATCAATATTCAGTTTAAATAGTCAGAAGTCAAGGGTCGGAAACTTTTATTTGCTTGTTCTTTCTTTTGACGAGAACGTGCTATTTGCAGAATTTAACTTTTGAAAGCATTTTTTTTTGTATTTGATTGGGAAAAACTTTATAATTTCATGCTGCTGTTAGCTGTCAAGAAGGGAGAAAGAAAAAATTTAGTGTGGTCTTTTGTTGCGCTCTTTTATGTGCTTGCTGACTTGTTCTGTGATTGATTTCAGGAAATACAAGTGGAATTTACGTTGATTTGAATGTTGAAGCCGACGATGCTTCTGGAGATGATGAAGAGGAAATTGATTGGGAGGAGGGTTAAACTTGTAATATTTTTTTATGGCATTCAATGTTGTCTCAAGCCAAAATCCGAGTGTCCTTGACTAAAACTAAAAACCATGATCAGTGATAGTTCACAATTATGGATTCGTTTCAACAACGTTAAATCAGAAAGATTTGATATAACGTCTATTCATAAAATTTGTGTGTTTTTGGAAACTGTCAAGTGTTAATTGCGAAAAATAGATAGTTCAGGAGGTTAAATTGTAAATATACATCGGGGCGTATTTTCAGTTACCGGATTGATTGATTATTTTTGTTTTCTTACCCACTGAGAAACCTAACAAACCTATCACGCCTGTTATGATGCTCTATACACTTCTTGTGTAGAGTAATAAGCACCAAAACAGTATAAAACTTGATTGCATTTTTGTCATGACTACTCCCACGATAACTGGTGTTAACACTGGGCAAATTCGGTGCTAAATCTTCTGCTATGTACAGAATCCGGTGAGGGTCGTGCCACTTTGTCTTGACTTTACCGTTTCGTCAAGACTACCTTCTTGACAATGTTGACATATATGGATATGAGAGCCCGGAGGAAAAATGTCAAATTTTATAAAACACACTCTAAAGTCTAAATAACTAGGCAGTATTTCCTTTAATATTAAGACATACATTTTCTAATCTAACCGCCTTGACAATACTTGACATGTTTAAATAAAAAGCGATGCAATGTTGCAGAGATGGATGGGATAGAAATACGACGATACAGCAAAAATTAAGGAAGTCACGAATTATCTTTTGATTAATTTAACTGTGTTGCCCAATTGAAATTCCTATATAAACACGAGTATCACAAAAAGAAATAAATATATATATATATATATATATATATATATATATATATATACACACTCCACGTTTTTGATCCATTTATAAGGACTGTTTGTGTGAAGTTTTTAGTTTAGGTGGAGTATTTTGTAATCATGTGTAGAGATTTGGACTGATAAATATTATTTACTGTTTCTCATAATTAGCCGCTGAATAAATGTTCACTCCCTCCAAAACCAAAACCAAAACCAAAACCAAAACAAAATCAAAAACCCATTTCATTTCTCTCTCTCTCTGTGTAGAAATAAAAATGGGGGAGATGAGTGAGCAATGGGAGGTAGAGTACGCGCGTTTCTTCAACTTCCCTTCTCTCTCTCTCTTATCTTCATATTCCCTCTCTACAATCACCCTCCTCACCCAGTCTAACCGTAACCGCCTACATGGCACCTGGCTGTCCTCCTCCTCCTCTCTCTCCTCCGCTTCCGTCATGCTCTCCGCCGATATCTCTCTGCCTGATTTCGTACTCTCCGTCTTCTTCCTCGGGAACGTACACGTAACCACCTCTTTTACGGACTGTTTTTTTTAGGTTTTTGGTTTGGGTGGAGTTGTTTGTAATTATCACTATGTTTGGCCTGATCAATATTTACTTTACTGTTTTCCTAATTAGATCGCCAATTAATTGTAATTTATTTGCATTTTATTGTTAATATGAGACTGATATAATTATAATTAAGTTATGCTATATTTTCTACTTTCTAGGGACTAATTATGTTACGTTTTTGGGTTCGGTGGAGTTTTTTGTAAATTATCGGTAGATTTGGACTGATCTTTATGCTCTACTGTTTTCCTAGTTAGATAGCAAGTTATTTTGGTTTTATATTTCACGAGCTAATTCTAATTTATTTGCATTTTATTGTTAATATGAGACTGATAGATTTAAAAAACAAGTTAAGCTATATTGTTTACTTTCTAGGGACTAATTGCGTTATGTTTTTGGTTTCGGTGGAGTTTTTTGTAATTATCTGTAAATTTGGATTAATTATAATGATCTGTACTGTTTCTTGATCGGAGTTTTCTGTAGATTTAGTTGCTTTGTGTTTTAAATTTCATTAATAAAATATATTTAGAGGCGATTTTGTCCTTTTTCCTCGGATTGTTTGTGTTAAGTTTTTGGTTTCTGTGGAGTTTTCTGTAATTATATGTAGATTTGGACTGATCAATTTTCTTTACTGTTTCTCCTAATCAGCTTGCCGATTATTTCGTTTTAAATTTCACGAGTTAACTTAATAGAATTAAATTTAAGCTAAGCTAGGCTATTGTGTTTGATTTTAATTTCGTGTTTGAGTTTTCGGTAAATGTCATTGAATTTGGGCTGATTATTATGCTATACGGTTTCTACTTTCTCCTAATAGCTTTTAAATTGTTTTGCAATTTAAAATTTATTATTTAAATTAAAATAGAGGCGATTATCTTAAACTTAAGTTAAGCGACTTTGTTTACAATCTAGGAACTATTTTGTTGTTGTTGTAATTATCAGTAAATTTGGCATGAATTACTGTATTGTGTCTCCTATTCGCTTGTAGATTGTAATTATCAGTAAAATAGAGGCTATATTGTAAAATATTGTGTGGTTTAAATTTCACAAGTTAAATCTGATTTTATGTTTAGTAGGTTTAATATCCAGGGACTATTATGTTCGATTTCTGTTTTGATTAGAGTTTTCTGTAATTATAGTAATTAGTAAGCATGTTCTACTGTATCTCCTAAATGCTTGTAGATTATCAGTAGATTTGGACTGATTAGTATGCTATTTTGGTTCTCCTAATAGCTTGATTAGTGTGCTTATAATATCCGTCCATTTCCTCGGAAATGTCCACGTAAGCGCCATTTGATCGATTTCTACGGACTGTTGTATTAGGTTTTTGTTTCCAGTGGAGTTTTCTGTAATATCGGTATACAGTTTCCCCTAGTATCGTGTTAGTTTTACGAGCTAAATTTATTTTATGTTTGAAATGTTGAATATCTAGGGACTATTGTGTTCGGTTTTTAAAATTTGAGTGGAGTTTCCGGTAATTATCACTAAACTTGTTTCTCCTAATTTGTGTATTTCAAGAGTTAAATTTATTTATGTTTGGGAGGTTCAAAATTCCAGGGAATTTAGTGTTGGATTTTTATTTTGAGTTTGAGTTTTTAGTTAATATCAGTATATTTGGCTTTGATTAATTAGGATACTGTTCTGTATCTCCTAATAGTTTGTGAAATAGTTAAGTTTCTGTATCTCCTATTTTGTTTACTTTCTAGGGAGGGACTAATTGTGTTTTGTTTTCATTTTCAGTAGAGTTTTCTGTAATTATCAGTAGATTTGGTCTGATTAGTATATATGTTCTACTGTATTTCCTAACAGATTGAAAATTCTCGTGTTTTAGATTTCGCAACTTTGATCTAGGGACTGTTGTGTTTGATTTTCTAGTGGAGTTTTTTTTCCCGTAAATAATATCAATAAACTTGCCTGAGTAGTATGCTGTATGTTTTTCCTAATAGCTTGTTAATTGTTTCCCGTTTTAAGACGAACACTTTCCGCTTAAGATGACTACCGCATCACTTTTAAGCTTCCAAAAATTGTAAACTTCATTTATAACTATTAAATCTGATTTTATTTAGTGAATATTTATGCTTTAAGGTAGAATATGAGAAGTTTTGTCCAATGCATATCACTGGTTTTTCATGTATGATTGTTGATATAACTGCAAGTGTTCTTCTGTTTTATTTTTATGATTGTACACAATACGTGTAGCATGCTTAGTTTTTGTAAATAATGTCTCGTTTTATTTGAAACGTCTCAGGAGGAGCACTACATTTCTAAGGTCAATTTTACATGGCCTCATGTCTCGTGCATGTCTGGATTCCCACCTCGAGGAAGCAGGGCCGTTATGGTTAGCTACAAAGATCATTTGGGCCAGGTTTTTTAATTTCTCAAATTTATTCGACAAACTACTGATTTCTCCTTCACTTCAATTAGATTCTACTTTGTGTCTTGGTTCACCAGAAAAAATCAGTACCTATCAGGCGAAACATATAACTTTGCGTCTTGTGCAGCACATCTGCTATATAAATTTGTTTCACTCGTATCTTAGCTCTTCACTTTGATCCATTAGTTACTCGATATAAAAACCTGACCAACTCCCTCTCTCTTGATCTCAGATTCAGAAATTTGCATTGCGGTTTTCTGATGTATGTCAGACAGAAGCATTCATGGCTACTTTGAAGGTGCGAACTCTTTGAAGAGAACTTTTATATTATCTTAGAACCTTTGTTGGTTTTTAATCGTCGTAGAACTTACTATGCTGACATCTCTATAACATCCTTGAGTTTATTAGTGTTCTAATTCTCTCCTTTTCTGCAGGAGCTCATGGAGTTCCCAAAGAAGTCTTTTGCGAGCAAGAGCAATGACAATCTTGTCTGTGGAGTTTCGTCTCAATCTGGCTTGATTCCTTCTGAGGAAGTTGACTACAGGTGTCGTTTCATTAATTCACTGCTTCATTTCCTCTACGTTTGAACTTAAGTTATTGTTTCACGATTTTATGATTTTTTCGTGAAGATTGATACCACCTCAAAATTATTATTTTAATCTTATAGGGTGACATTCCAGATTAAATTGATAATTTTGTCTAGGAAGTCTTTAAACTTTTGTAAATTTGTTGAAGTTGAATCCCACCTTGAAAAGTTAAAAACTTCCGTAAAATGATAATTTTGCTAATCAGTGATAAAACTCTCATAAATCTATCTTCTATATGTTTTATTGCAGTACGGAAATTAACACATATCAAGGTATCGATGAACTTGAATCAAGCTTCACAAGTGATTTTGCCCAAAAACCAAATCAACTTGAATCAAGCTTCACAGGTGAATTTGCCCAAAAACCAATTCTTTCCCAAAGTACTGTACTCAACCGTGATGTTGGAGGCGTATTGGGCGGTTTGCCTCCCAGCTTTATGTCTTTGATGACGATGAGCAGTCAGGCTGTAGTGGAAGCAGGTATTTCAAATTTCTTTAATTCTGAGTTTTATCTATTTATTTTTGTCTGAGGCATAATAAAGTTTCTTTGACGCTGCAGCACCGATTCTATGCTCACAAGCTGATGCTAGGCTCCATCTAATGGTATTTTGCTCTTTAAAAGTTTTGTGCAACTGTCTGATATTTTTTTTTTCTGTGATTATGTAGATTCGAGACCAGAACCTAAGGAAGAAGATAATCTAGAAAAAAAAGTGAAATTATAATAGTATTTGACAGATTTTGTAAAGATATTTACGTAAGGACTTTTCAATTAAACACCCTTTTCTTCAGAACTCTGAAAAGTTGATTTACAAGGATGGATTCAATCTACCTGCAAGCTGTTACTCCTGCTTACTACTATTTTTAAATTTCTTTTCCACCTGGAGAAAGTTATAGAATCTTTTTTGATTATTACTATTATTTCGAGTCATGTTCTAATACATTGTTTTATCATTGTTTCAGAAGTACTTGGATAACTCATCCTTCCAAGGTAAACTTTCATCTGAATACCGTTTGTTCTGAAGTGTGATTTCCTTAGGCGTCTGTTTACTGAAAATTAGAGATGCAAAATTTTCTTTTGGTTTTAAGTGGCTTAAAAGTTACAGATGTACTAGTATTTTGACTGCATTTCGAATCGCGGTGAAAATGTTGCTAAACCAAGTCTTCCCTGATTCGGCTTTATAGTTAATTCTATACTTATCATGTATCATGTATTTCATCTCAGTAATCCGACTATTTATTTTCTCAATAGGATTAAATCTTGATAACAACTTATGTCATTGCAGATATAATGGGCAAAGTTGAGGAAGTCATGAGCGAAATGGGAAATAATAATATGTTGATGTAGCTGTGACCCTGATGGTGCTCTTCCCTAAATTAGGTTGCAAATATTGAACATGAAATTATAGGTAAATCAGCTGTAAAGGTTTACGTACTAGCTTATACTCGGGTGCACTTTATCCACTTTATTCTGTTCGAAAGTAGTTCATCTATTGAGCAAACTGTAAACAAAGTAGCCAAGTGATGGAAAAAAGTAATTGAAGTAGGCAGTTAAATGTTAATGTAGCCTTATCTTGCTAGTTTCTTACTAGCATGTTATTATTCGTGAAAGTGTACCACTCTACTGTAAAAAATTCTTCCTAAGCTTTAAGTTCGGATTCAGATGTCAACTTGTTATCCATTTGATGTTTTTTGCCGAATTTTACTTTCATCGAGTCCGTACCCATTTTTGTTTTCTATTACTGGCATGACCCCTTGTTTTGAATAGATAGCAGAACTTTGATGTTCCCGTCATAGCATTTTCCTGATATGATTTGCTGATCTTCCCTTGATCTAATATTGATTCTGCCATTCTCTCGCTGTTGCACTCATTGCTTTCGGCACAATTTTATGAGAAAGAGATGTTTCTGTAGTTTTGCACTTTTGATTTTATCCCTCTCGCATTGCTTGGGAGAGGATCATATATATTGTTCTATATCAAGTTCCAGAATAGTAGGGCCACTCCCAAAATAATTGAAGTATAAATGATTGAGAACCGTAGCTGGCAATTCTCATATCATAGACAATTCCATTATTAAAAAAATTGAGATCAAATCCCCTTTGTTTCAGATATCAATGTAAGTCTGGTTTTCAATTAAAAATGTTAGTAAGTAGCAAATAGATACTCGATTGACACAATGGACCATTGGTCCAATTCTTTCAAAACTTCAAAAACTAATATTGAAAATTTAAAATAATTATTCATCAAACTATATTAAGACAACAATTAGAGAGCTCAAATCATAAAGCAGCAAAGCACAACGACAACGGTTTTAGAAACGAATCATACCCGCATCGTATACACCCTCAATAATCATGAATCGTATAAAAATGGCCAGATTTGGTCCCCCTATTATTTAGATATTTTATTAAATAATGAAAGTCTTATTAATTGACATGTAGGTTTTCAATCTTTTAGTTAGTAATAGCTGACATACATATATATATATATATAGAGGTGTTCTCAATACACTGCATAATTTCTTAATAAACGCGCAGACCGTAGATTATATCTACGGTCTGTGTAATTTTTTTCAAAATTACACAGTCAGTCCCTGCCTTTTAAAATTACACAGTCAGTCCCTGCGCGAAATTACACAGTCAGTCCCTGGAAAAAACAGAAACTTTCGTTTTTTTTTTAAAAAATAAAATTTTATTCTACACTCTCTCTCTTTCTCTCAAAAACCCCCAATTTTCAACCCAAAAAATCACCCAAATCAATCAACCACATTAACTATCAAATTTATTAACAAAAAACCCCAAATCATCAATCAAACTTATCCATAATTCAAGGGTATATCTTTTATTCTCTAATTTATTATGTATTTTGTGTAATTTAAATTTGTAAAATAGGAAAAAATATATAAAATATGCAAATCCATAATTCACTTAGCTATATATCATTGTTTGTTGTTTGTTTATATTAATTATAGAAATTTTATTAATTGTTGATATTTGACCCATTTTTGCATGTTTTTTTATTTTTTGTAATTTTAATTTGTAAAATAGGAAAAAATATATAAAATATGCAAAACCATAATTCACTTAGCTATATATAATTGTTTGTTGTTTGTTTATATTAATTATAGAAATTTTATTAATTGTTGATATTTGGCCCATTTTTGCATGTTTTTTTATTTTTTTTGGTTAATTTGAATTGTTTATGAAAAAATGTGTGTTTGGTTATGATTAAAAAATTGAGTTATTATTATTTGGTTTATGATTAAATGTGTTTGGTTATGATTAAATGTGTTTGGTTATGATTAAAAAATTGAATTATTATTGTTTGGTTTATGAAAAAATGTGTGTTTGGTTATGATTAAAAAATTGAATTATTATTGTTTGGTTTATGAAAAAATGTGTGTTTGGTTATGATTAAAAAATTGAATTATTATTGTTTGGTTTATGAAAAAATGTGTGTTTGGTTATGATTAAAAAATTGAATTATTATTGTTTGGTTTATGAAAAAATGTGTGTTTGGTTATGATTAAATGTGTGAATTATTATTGTTTGGTTTATGAAAAAATGTGTGTTTGGTTATGATTAAAAAATTGAATTATTATTGTTTGGTTTATGAAAAAATGTGTGTTTGGTTATGATTAAAAAATTGAATTATTATTGTTTGGTTTATGAAAAAATGTGTGTTTGGTTATGATTAAAAAATTGAATTATTATTGTTTGGTTTATGAAAAAATGTGTGTTTGGTTATGATTAAATGTGTTTGGTTATGATTAAAAAATTAAATTATTATTGTTTGGTTTATGAAAAAATGTGTGTTTGGTTATGATTAAAAAATTGAATTATTATTGTTTGGTTTATGAAAAAATGTGTGTTTGGTTATGATTAAAAAATTGAATTATTATTGTTTGGTTTATGAAAAAATGTGTGTTTGGTTATGATTAAAAAATTGAATTATTATTGTTTGGTTTATGAAAAAATGTGTGTTTGGTTATGATTAATTGGTTATAATTGAGTTATCATTGTTTGGTTATCATTTATTGGTTATAATTGAGTTATCATTGTTTGGTTATCATTAATTTGTTATGATTGAGTTATCATTGTTTGGTTATCATTAATTGGTTATCATTGAGTTATCATTGTTTGGTTATGATTAATTGGTTATAATTGAGTTATCATTGTTTGGTTATCATTAATTTGTTATGATTGAGTTATCATTGTTTGGTTATCATTAATTGGTTATGTTATCATTTTTTTGGTTATCATTAATTGAGTTATATTTGGTTATCATAGTTAGGATGACAGACCCAGGTCCACAGATTAAAGGGAGGTTGGGTATTTTACGACAGACTGGTCACATTTCTAGTCAGACTTGGGATGCTGGCAGAGAAGCGGGTAGAGGAGATGCCAATAAGATTAGGGTTTATAATTATAGTTGGCAGATACCGACGCCTGAAAGGGTAGTTCAAAATATCATTAGGGCTGGTTTTTACGGTATTTACAGTATAGGTAATTATACCGTAGACCGAGGGTTGATTACAGCCTTAGTTGATAGGTGGCGTGATGAGTCGCACACGTTCCATTTTGTCGGGGGAGAGTTGGGGATATCTTTACAGGATGTAGAGATTATGCTCGGTCTGAGGGTGGATGGTCTTGCTGTGACCCGGTCGGAGCGGAATGACACGAAGGCGAGCAGGTTGGCTATGATGGAGAGTTTGTTGGGTGTTAGGCCGGCTGACAATCAAGTCGATCTAAACTGTCTGACAGTTAGACTTGATTGGATGTTACAGACCTTCGGTCAATTACCCCCCAACCCTAGTGAGGAGCGTTTACTATATCAGTCTAGGGCTGCCATGCTATTATTACTGGCTGCACATGTATTTTCGGATAAGAGCAGTGATCAGATTCCACTCTGGCCTCTGCCATTTCTGGAGGATTTTGACACATGTGCTGAGTATAGTTGGGGATCAGCTCTTCTGGCCTGGTTAGAGGCTAATCTATGCAGGGTGGTACGTTGTAAGACAACCGGAGTAAGCGGGGCGGTGATGTTTCTGGATATGTGGGCGATTACCAGACTACTGCCGGTTAGACCGTGTGAAGAGCTGCCGGAAGATGTCGAGCCACCGGAGGGCTGGCCTAGGTTCCCCCTCGGTTACAGGTATGATATTTATTTAGTTTTTGAATTGGATTTGCTTTTTTATATTATTGTGTCATCTATCATTTACTTAGCTGCCGGTTATATTTATTGTTTATCGGTTTTTGTTTGTATATTATAGATGGAAGATGTGGCGGCAAACTAACCTTACGCCATATGTCTACGGACATAATGTGGTCCACATACGTGACCAGTTTGACAATATGTCGCCTGAACAGGTAAATTTTAATTTTCGTATTACATGTAACTTACGTATTATATGTTGTATATGTTTGCATTGGTCTTATCTTCGCAGAATTTATTACTCGTCTATTTTTAAACCATTGTTTATATATTCTAATTTGATGATTACAGATAGTGTGGCAACCTTACGGGGATCTCAATCAGTATCCGGAATACTGCACGCGGGGCCGGTATATGTGGCATTGTTCTGTGCCTCTCATTTGTAATGAGAAGATTGAGTACCACCCCGCGGACAGGTTCATGAGGCAGTTCGGTTTTGTGCAGGGGGTCCCTACGTATATTTGGAAACCAAGACAGGGTCACGGCAAGGATAGAAGATATGGGACTGGGCAAAAACACGACTGGCCTTTACTAACCGGAGAATTTATAGCCGTGTGGAATGACCGCCACACCCGTCTTATTAACGGCGAATATGGCACGGGGACGTCACCGGGTTACATGAAATGGTATAGAGAGCGGACCCGCATCTTCATAAACCCACCTGAACTTGCCCCGCCCCCTCACGGTTTCCGGGAGAATACGGGTGTCTTCAATAAAATGGTAACTACTAAATCGTTTTTTACTAATAAATCGTTACTTCTTTTTATGTATATTTCAATACTAATAAATCGTTTTTTATTGTTTTTTTTTTACAGAAAGCGATGTTGCGCCGCAGTTTCAAATCGTTCAAACGGGCGAAAATGAGAACGGACGTGGACTTACTACGTAAGGAGTTCGCTGAAATGGGTATGAATCCGTATGGGTCAGCTGATGAACAGTCGGAGGGCGATGACGACGACGACGACGACGACGACGACGACGGTGATGACGACCTAGGTTACGACCCACGAACTTACACTAGGGCTTCAAGTTGTCGGCGTCCCGACGAAAGAGGCGAATCTAGTAGCGGGGGTAGAAGATCGAGTGGAGGTCGACATCCGACTACAGATCAGGGTCCGGGTCCGAGTTCAAGCAGTCATCGTCGTCGTTCTTCTTTTGCTGGGTCGGACTATGTTCAGACCGATGTTCCGTTCGATCATCATAGACAATCATTTGGTTCGTACGAGCATCATCCTAGTCATCAGTCCACCGACAGTTGGAGTCGGGGGTTGACGATTACATCCCACGAGCGTGCGCCGCATCCAGAATCGCAGCAGCGGCAAAGACGGCGTACGGAGCTAAACGAAATCGAAGAGTCTGCTGAGCCGTCATCGGATAGATTAACATCGGCGGGAAAGATGCTCCCTATGTCCAACTTTAAAACATTTAGTCGTTACAAAAAAAAATAAATGCACCGTTTTTGTATTTGATTTCTATGTTTCATTTGTACGTTATAATTTCGTAAACTTAATTTGATTCGTATGTTTGATTTGTATGTTTGTAAAAAATATTCTGTATTTTAATTGATAGGACCAATATTGAGTTTTTACAAACCCTAAACCCTAAACCCTAAATTAAAAACCCTAAACCCTAAACCCTAAATTTAAAACCCTAAACCCAAATTACAAACCCTAAACCCTACCCTAAAAACCCTAAACCCTAAACCCTAAACCCTAAACCCTAAACCCTAAACCCTAAATTAAAAACCCTAAACCCAAATTACAAACCCTAAACCCTATATTAAAACCCCTAAACCCTAAATTACAAACCGTAAACCCTAAACCCTAAATTAGAAACCGTAAACCCTAAACCCTAAATTACAAACCCTAAACCCTAAACCCTAAATTACAGACCCTAAACCCTAAACCCTAAATTACAAACCCTAAATTACAAACCCTAAACCCTAAACCCAAAAAACACTAAACCCTAAATTAGAAACCCTAAACCCTAAACCCTAAACCCTAAAAAACCCTAAATATTCTGATTACAAACCCTAAACCCTAAACCCTAAACCCTAAAAAACCCTAAATATTCTGAAATTTACATACAAACCGTACATTTAATGTACGGTTTGTACAGATTTCATACAAACCGTACATTAAATGTACGGTTTGCATGTATTTTGTGCAAACCGTAAAAGTAATGTACGGTTTGTACCCCTGATTTGAGCAGCGCCACTTTACGAATGTACTTTTTGCACCGAATCACCCTAAACGACGAAAAAAAAAAAACTACAAACCGTAAAAGTAATCTACGGTTTGTAGTGTAAATTACATTGGATACCATATCCATCAAATGCATCCGACAACACTTTATTACTTTTGAATTATTATGAGTTGACAACCCTATCCGAAAATGACTACTCAATGCATTATTAAAGTTTGGAAATGACTACACCAAAAAAAACACTACAACCCGTAAAAGTAATCTACGGTTTGTAGTGTAAATTACATTGGATGCCATTTCTATCAAAATAATTCCGACAACACCTTATCACTTTTGAATTATTATGATTTGACAACCCTATCCGAAAATGACTACTCAATGCATTATTAAAGTTTCGAAATGACTACACCAAAAATGCACTACAAACCGTAAAAGTAATCTACGGTTTGTAGTGTAAACTTACACTATAAATATGACTCAATTTTTCCAATTCTAACAAACCATAAAATCAAACACAAACACATTTCGGAAATCTCTAAAAAAATCCTCATTCCTCCCCAATAAAATATACAAACAAACACCTTTCGAAAATGAATTACAACTATGGTTATGACAACAACCAATGGAATAACAACAACAATGCGAATTCATCCAGTGGCTCAAACGATGAGCTAACTGATTATTCGGAGCACTTTGAAGTCGATGAATTGACTTGGGAAACAAGGGCTGAAATGCTTGCTGATCTTGCTGATGTGGCTGGAAATTGGGGTTTCATTCTTACGATTCGTAGGTCTGGAGGGGGTGATGGGAGCAGAACACCGTATGTTGATATTGTATGTGATAAATCGGGGGTTTACGAAAAAAAGAAACCATCTTCCGTAAAATCAGGTACAAAGAAAAAAGATTGCCCATTTTTCATTAAAGGTTACGTAGTTAATGGTGAATGGATGTGTCACGTAGAAAATGGACAACATAACCACCCACCTCCAACTTACCTCCAAGGGCAAGCACGACGTGCTCGTTTAACCCAAGATGAAAAAGAAATTGTTAAAACTTTAAGGCAAAGTAGTTTTAAAGTTGGTGCAATATTAGAGGCCATAAAAAATAGAAATCCTGACAATGTATCAAACGCTAAAACGATACATAATTTTTTGGCCGGACTGAAATTTAAAGAACGAGATGGTAGAAACCCGATACAGGAACTGTTTAATTTGTTGGATAGCCATCGCTACACGTTCTACTATAATATGAACCCATCAACCCATTCCCTTGAGAACTTGTTTTTTGCACACCCCGATTCTATAAGGATGTTCAAAGCTTTTCCTGATGTCTTGTTAATGGATTGTACATATAGAACAAACCGTTTTAATATGTCATTTCTAGAAGTCGTAGGAATGACATCAACGAACCAAACATATTGTTTAGGTTTTGTTTTCATGAGTGACGAGACAAAGGAAAGTTATATATGGGCATTGGAAAAATTTAAAGTTACATTGGAGGGGTGTATACTACCTAGGGTTTTTGTAACCGACAGGGAAATGGCCTTATCAAATGCTTTGTCCGTTGTTTTTCCCGATTCTCATCATATTTTGTGCACTTTTCATATTGCAAAAAATGTTTTGAAAAACTGCCGTAAAAAGATCCCTGATGAGGAGTGGCAAACGTTTCTAGATGATTGGGGTTTATTGGTTGATTCTGAGTCGATAGAGGAGTATAATCATAACCGAACTTATTTCAATTCCTCTTACAAATCGTACCCTGCTGTGATTAAGTATGTAGACAAGCTTTTAAATGATTATGCTGAAAAGTTTGTTGCATGCTATACCAACCACACAACACATCTAGGTAACAGAACTAGCAATCGAGCCGAACAACAACATGCTAAGCTGAAAAGATCCCTTTCCACAAATACTGGCACGCTTGAAACTGTTTGGGTAGAGGTGAATAGAATTCTAGAAAAACAGTTTGAGGATATTAAGATGAAGTTGGATAAATGCAAGTCTTATTTTCCACATTCTGAACGAACACCTCTATTTATAAATCTTAGGTCGTATATCACACACTATGCCTTTGATTTATTATTTCAAGAACATAAAAAATGTGATGGCCAGGCTGATGAGAATTGTTCTTGCGGTTTCAAATTGTCTCACGGTTTACCTTGTCATCATATTATGAGTGAACATATTCTATTCGGGAAGCCTCTTCCTCTAGAATATATTCATCCATTCTGGAAAAAATTAGACGTAATTGATGATAATGGGAACACCGATGATTATGGGGTAGAGGGTGATCTAGAAGAGTTTAAAAGTGTTTATGCTAGGAAAAGTAATGTTGAAAAACGGCGTATGAAAACACAACTCCGAGAGATAACCGTACCAGCCAGAACATCCGTCAGTGACCCCGAAGTGAGGGTAAATAGGGGGAGACCTAGAAAAGGCGACAAATCTAGTAAGAGAGATAAGTCGGGATGGGAGTATGTGGAGGAGGAACATGGTGCTGGTGCTAGTAGGGACAAGGGCAAAGGCAAGGCTGATGAAACACCGGAGGTAAGGGTAAACCCAACTAGGAGGCCGCGAAACCAGAACCCTAAACCCACTAGGCCAACCTTCCTGTACAGTGACCAAATATGGTTCATGTTACATAGTTACATCGAAACGGTTTATGATGTGCGTGGGGATGGTAACTGTGGGTTCCGGGTACTTGCAAATGCGACGGGTAAACAGAATGGGGAAGATGATTGGTACGCAGTAAGATGTGAATTGTTTCAAGAGCTGCAGCAAATGAAAGGTGTTTATTATGAGCTGTTTGAGAATATTGACTTTGAATCTTACCGGTATGATTACATTTTATCAAGTTTAAATTTTTATCATGCTACAAATCCCGCACCTGCTGAGAAATGGATGAGATTTCCGTCCTATGGTTTTTTAATTGCTTCTCATTACAATATGCCAATTGTATTGTTGTCCTTATGGGAAAATCAAAATGGAGAGGTAAACGTGTGGAACTCCACTTTTTTACCTCTTTATACTGGTCCGCCTCGGGGAACAACACATTACATCCCGACTGTAATGGTGTTCGTCAACAGTTGTCACTATGCTCAGGTTATTCCTAAAGAAGAAGGGATCTTCCCAATGCCAGGAATTATAGCACGGTGGGAACAAACACGCACTGAGACAGCTGCGCCATGGAAGGAACTTTTTCGACCTAATTTCAAGTTATATATGGCGCTCGAAAAGAAATCGGGAAAGAAAAAAGCAAATGAAGATCAAGCTATAGATTTAAGTCCATAATCAGTTTTTTATTTTTAATTCGATGTAAATTACTATTTTTTCCAAGTTGTTGTAAATTTATATGATGTAAACAAATGTTTAATAAATTTGTTCTATGAAATTTAGTTCTATGAAATTTTGTTGTAAATTTTGTTTAATAAATTTGTTTCATGAAATTTAAAAGTTCATATTCATGTTCGCATATTAAGTTAATTTTTTTTACGAAATTTATATAATTTATGATTGTTTCATTCAACAAAATTGATGATTGACACCAAATTGACGACTTATTTAATGTTTCATATTGCGTTATACAAGTGTTAAAAACAAACCGAAGGTACTTCACAAAAAATGACGATTTAGTTAATGATTCAATAAATATCAACTTATACACTTGACAAAAATATAACATGTAAAATTTTGAACTTATACAATAAATATCAAACATAAAATTTATCAAATCAACTTTATTTGTGTAAATTTGTGTAAAATTTGTGTTTATTTTGATAGATTATTAGAATATTGGTAATTTATTTTATGTAAAATTTTAAAAATAAGGCATTTAGTTTTTTTATTAAAAAAATCATATTTATTTTGAAAAAATTATTCAGTTTTTTAATTTTAATTCTCAGTTTTTTTTTTTTTTTTTAAGCAAAAAAAAGCTGCAAACCGTAGATTTTTTCTACGGTTTACAGTGATCAACTGTAAACCGTAGAAAAAATCTACGGTTTGAGCGTTTTTACAGATTTTTTGAAGTTAAATAATCCACCCTCATATAGATATATGTTGTGAGTCCAGTATATATATTATATAGGAGACATAGAGAGAGAACAGTAGGTCTTTATTATCAGAATGTATATGAATGAATGTGAAATACAAGACCACTAACGCTCTTTATATAGATAGATGGGTAGGGTTACAAGCCACTTGGGCCCATAAAGTACAAGCCCAAGAGTCCAATAATATCCTATAACACTAACCCTTTGGACGTCTTGAATTCTTTGTCTTCATGCAGTCGATCTGAGTCGAGTTCATTCGCAGTGCTAAACACAAAAAACCTTAGGGACGGAAAATTTAGTGTGGGACAAAACCGGTACCTAGGAGAAACTGTGTAGCCGAATGATATAGGTCGAAATATCATGTAAGTAACTAACCACAAAACAGTGTGGCTCATCAAAAACTTGCCAGAGCAACCCCAATGGGAAAATCTCTGATCGAAGGAAAAAGAGTGCAACAATGGTAGTAGTAGGGATCAACCACAAAATAGGTGCCTCATCAAAACCTTGTTAGAGTAAACCCAGTGGGAAAAACCTCTAGTCGAAGGACAAAAGAGTACACAGTGGTAAGAAGTATACAACACGATACTCCTCATAATTTCGGTAATTTTAAGTGAGATATGATGGGAACGTGTCTCGTTAAAAACTTTGCCAAGGAAAACCCAGTGGGAAAAACCTTAGTCTAAGGACAAAAAGAGTACACGAGCATGCGACTGGATGCTCCCCCTCACTTGCACACGACAGAGTGCGAGGATTTCGACTAAGTAGTAATTAGTGCAATAAGCATTCACATGGATGCTCCCCCTCACTTGCACACGACAGGGTGCAAGGATTTCATATTTCAATAAAGAGTACGAGCATTCGGCTGGATGCTTCATTTACTTGCACACGACTGAATGCAAAAAAAATTAACGTGCAATAGAATGAGCATTCAACTGGACGCTCTTAAACTTCATATGTGAAGATTTATTTCGGCGAAAAATGCTAAATAGCATAATCTAGTCATGTCTCTCTTGATCGATAACAAAAAATTGTCCTCAAATAAGACAAGTGTTTTATCTGGATCGTGAGACAGAGCATATGCAATTCAAATATGACTAATACTAGCTCGAAGCCATATACACTCTCTAGTCGTCTCATAGAGCACGAGCAGATCATAGTGATTCGTTTGGAGTCATTCCAATACCTCCAAGATATCGCTTTATTCCTAATGGCAAAGACATACCATGTTAGGAATATCCCTTATGCGGGTCTGATAAGTAACCAACATCGGTATAACCGAAAAAGAGTTGCGTTAATTCGAGTACCGAATGGGGTAGGTACACTCGATGACGCAAAATGGGATAAGACAAGCCCTCATCCGCAGTTACCTTAAGGTAATGGGAAAATGTCTTTTATGCCATTTCGATGGCAGCGTGTTAGCGCAATGTTGTGTCGAGCTATACCATTCACAACATACGAGATGTTCGTCCTAGCACATTAGACCAAGTACAATGATGTGCTTATTGTACTTAGATATGAACATGATGGTTCAATATCTCTTCATCGTCTCATCAAGGACGGACTGTGTCTATATCAATGTCTAGTAATCGAACGATCATGGGAAAATCTGACAACTTAGCGTCATGATGACTAAAACGTCATAACACCTTCTGGGTGTAGTCTGAATCATGGACTTAGATTCAATATTTACGGGACTCGATCATCGGGCCGAGTCACTACCGTGTCTTCCCAAGATCCTTCATCTCGAAGGCAAATCCAAAAATGGATCGCGTAATAAAACACGCAAGTGCATAATACTTGTTCAAGTATCCCAAACTAAACAAGTACTCACTTAGGCGGGTATACCACATTCGCTCGGATTATATTAATCCATATAGTGAACGTCTCATTTAATTGAGATCGTGTTCCGTGGTCAGGAACTACTTGATTAAAGCATATGAAGTCACACATGGACCTTCATCTATATCTCTTTGTCTAAATTCTCATAGAGATAAAACGGTGACCACAATCACATGCTGCATAATCAGTTTTTCGGAAACTAATAAACTGATAAAGTAGTGGACCGTTATAACGTCCATTACGAGGAAATCAACCATCTCGTAATCAATTCCAAGGTGTGAGAGAAGCCTTGAGCTAATAGGCGAGCATTCTACAATCTCATTATTCTCATCACTTTTCCTTACGAATAACCAAATAAACGAACTCGTTTAACATTGGTGGTGTTAGAGCTACAAGTCCGAACACACTTTCGCTAAGGAGTCTACTTAGATTGCAAGTTTCCATTAGTACAGTCTATTCTATGTTGACTTCAGGCAACGGTACATGGTTCCCTGTCATAATTTGTTCATATTATCAGTCGTCACCGAATATATGAACAAGTAATCAATGGCAGTCTTGTTTCGCTTCAATATCGTCTAAGATATCATGATCGACAGATATTTCGAGATTCTTAGGATGAGGAGGAAATCACACATCTTATTGATCCTTTATAATCTCGTGCGACAAACGAGTTTCAGTTCACCACCTCTGGGGCTGAACAAATTAAGAACCAGTCAACTTCCTCATATCTTGGGAAGGACGACAGACTGACGGCCGACGGCAGCGTTCTTTGCTTGGTGGGTTCGGCCAAAGCAACGTGTTACGACAGGAACACGACATCCGACAGGGACGTCTATCCTTGCAAGCATTTTGCAGCAAATATAAATAATCTCGTGACATCTCATAAAGTCATTAAATGAGTCTGGCATTTAGTTAGACTTGAGGGAGTCTATGCACTTACTTATCACTAAGTGCAGTTTTGGGGATCAAGCTAAGACTGAGTGGGTTATGCCACGTTACTTCACGTCGTTTCTTATCAACGGTAACGTGCAAATCTCCCCCTAACGACGGGGAGAACAGTCTTAGCGATGTCACTTTCGCATATCATGCGGTAAAGAGATCGCTTGCCAAGGTTACTCTATCAAATGATAGGCATATGATTCATAATCGACTTATGTTCCCTTCAGAGGTCCATATTTTGAACGCTATAGCGGCTCAATCAAAATATTAAGCACTCAAACATGCGTTCATATGAGGCGTCTGGCTCATAACCAGTAACCAACTGGTGTGCATTTACTATTTTGAGTGACTATGGGCCTCAGACGGACCAATGCAGCAAAATAGCATGACCCCACACGGAAATATAAATCTTGGTGCGCAAGACCAAGAATTGCGTGCAACCATTTGCAGTCGCATCATCAAACTTTTCGTGAGTCCATTTGGGTCTGAACATAATCGACAGGATGTTCAATTTCAATTTCCAAACTCAAGTAATTCAAATCGAAATTTCGATTCTTACTCTTCGGAATTATAAAGTCGACTAGACTTTTCAGGATAATCCGGATCATGAGCCATCAACTTAATGATATGGCTAAAAGTTTGGAAAGTGCTGCATTTCTGTGGACAACAATAATCATGTGACCTTATTGTCGATGCATCAACCATAACCATTTATATTTATGGTCCGTCTTATGGTTGGATAAGTCCACAATAACTCCTTCAATTCTTTACATGAATTCTCCGAGTTCATTTCATGATCTTTACACATACTAGTCTTTCAAAGTGAGCATTAATGGCATGAATTTCGGATTAATCGCGAAATATATTCTCAGAGAGAATGCAAATGCGATGCGATTATAAATCAAGCATCGTCTTTTGACCCGGGAATATCTTATCCGGTCAATGCCACAATATCAAAATGCTCTAATCAATCGACGACAGGCGAATGATAGTATAGACAATCATGTTTTAGCATCTAAATCATTTATCATTTCGACGACAGGCGAAATGATAATGTAACTTTAAATGCTTTTAAAAATTGTGGTAGAAACCACTTGAAAGACATTTTAACTCCTCTAAAATACGCTTTTGATCGTATTGAATCGAGGCTATGTAAAGAAATTTTAATTCTTTCATGAGCTATCACCAGATAACACTGGTTTTCTCGAATATTTTATAACTCAACAAGGTACGGCAGGACCTACATGAGTATAAGACCTCATATTTGACAAATCAATTTGGTTTTACCAAAGATTTCGATTTTGGAACGACAGGTCCAGAATCATTGTCACCGAGTACTCTTTTAGGCAAATAGTTGGTGAAATTATGTGGTACACTGTTACCCACTATTTCCAAAAAAAATCAACTACCCCACAAGTATTGCCTAAAATTTCATAATTTAAAGTTTGGTCATATTTGTCAAAGAAATTTGCTCAAAACACTTTAAATTATTTTGAGAAATTTTGTAAATAGGCAAACCATAATCCAAAAGTATGGTCCAAATGGAAAAATCATAATCCAAATGGAGAAACATAATCCAGGTGAGCAAAAAAATGGCTCAATGATTTATCAAAATCAATAAAGAAAGATCCCAAACTCATTTGAGCCACAAAACCGGGGGTCTCAAGAGTTTTCTTTCGGTTAGCTTTAACCACATTAGCATCGGTTTTTGCACCTTTGTAATAGTTTCGAACTATTTAAGGAGTAACCGTGCATGACCTTTGTCTTTATAGCATAGAGTTGCCTTATTTAGCATTATCTCTTGCTTTGTGACAATGAGCCATATTGTTCCTTTCAATTACTGTCTTGGAGCCACAAGTTTTTGATTTTGATGATTGTCTAAAATCTCGCTTGGCTAGGCGATTCATCGGGATCGCGACAGTTCGAGATAAATAACACTTGTCTCGGTTCTCGATTCATGGAAAAAAATGTACACGAAGAGCATTAATATCAGGCAAACAATTCGCCATTGACCCAATAGCATTAAAACTATTCACCGGGGTAATTTTCTTATCCAATAACAGATGGGCGATAAAGGAACATGGTGAATATAAAGTCACGATACTGCTTATGGAATACAATTTCCAAGCTAGTATTTTGGTGAAGGATAGCTCCAATATTTCAATTTCAGACATCTGTTCACCATAGACGTCATCACGTCTCAAATGTGGCGACGGAATAAAATCAACGCCTTAGCATTCATCTCGAGGGTAACAACAAACTCGTGTTTTACTCATCAAAGATGGCATCAAAAAAAAATTTGGGCATCACATTTTCACACATCAGGGTGAGTAACATGTGGTGACGAATTAAAATCAACGTTTATACAGTCATTTCGCAAGTATGTTTTACGATTTTTCTCATCATAGATGGCATCCAACATGTGTTGGGAGTTCTGGATTATTTATCATATAAAATTACTAGTTTATATGTTTATGGTTTGCACAAGTACAAACTTTTTTTCGAAACGACAGGTTCGAAAACATTAGTTTTGCTTCTCATGTGAATCGGTTCTCATTGATCGAACAACGGGTCGATACTGAAACACCAATTCGGCGAAACATACATCACTATATAAACACACTCGGGGAAATTATTATTTAGTCAACCCCTTTCGGTAGCTCTACTTGAAAAACGACCAGGAAAAACGGTGAGGATGGAGGGCACGAATGCCACTTAAAACCCGACCTCATTAGGATATCGACTTCCGCCTATATCTTTCCTAGACATCGTATCCAAATAGGTGAGCCTATTTAGGGAAGATTCATAATTTTTCCAACTTAAATGTGAAAATATGTGATTTCGTAAATTTACATATATATCTTATACATAGCAAGATCTAATTAACGATAATTACAACATGCATGGGGCAGTATATTTTAATTACTAATTTACCATATCACATGCAGGGAGGGCAAATTTTAATTATCATTATACAATACACATGAACGTTTTATAAATGGTAACTAAATGATCATACAAGGATTTGATTGAATTACAGATTAATGTAAACAAGGTAGTAGAAATTTTGTATCTAGCTAATCGTGATGGGGATATGAAGAATCTTTTACCTATATGATTTTCCTTTTAAAGGAAATTAAGTCTAGGTTAACAAAGATTTACTCCGTCCATACAAATAGGCACCGACACAATCATGTCCAATTCCGAATATGACATGCAATAGTAAATTAGTTCTTTTCCAAAAAAAACAAGCTACTAGCATGCAATTATTTACTCTGCCTATACAAATCCTATTACAACTCGCCGTAAGCGAGAAATTACAGTTTTAATCAATCAAAACAAATTCTATTAATTAACACAGATTGATAGACTGAATACTGTTTTATTGTTAACGTGTACTACTATAAGTAGATACTAGCACTGAGATTTAATATATACACATTCCATGAATACATGTTATTAACAAAGGCAGTCAACATGCATATGCATAAGATTTTCCAATGTTCACAGATCATTATTAAGTTTCTAAACATACGTACAATACAACGCAACCAGTGTCACTAATTAGGTCCGACCATACTTCTACAAATTATATATAATAAAAATTATATCATGTACCTTTCACACCGTATGTTCTTAAAGGTCGATATAGCAATAACTTAATTAAATCCGGGATAAACCTCAAGGTTTATAGATACCCAATATCTGTGCGTTTACCAAAAATCTCCAATATCCGCGAGCGTATATCTTAGTCTCCGCGAGTAACGTGCTGATAACGTGTTGTGAGTCTTATTAGCTCAGTATATATATTATATAGGAGACATAGAGAGAGAAAACAGTAGGTCTTTATTATCAGAATGTATATGAATGAATGTGAAATACTAGACCCCTAACCCTCCTTTATATAGATAGAGGGGTAGGGTTACAAGCCCACTTGGGACCATAAAGTACAAGCCCAAGAGTTCAATAATATCCTATAACAATATATATGTTGTAGTATATTATTGGACTCTTGGGCTTGTACTTTATGGGCCCAAGTGGGCTTGTAACCCTACCTCTCTATCTATATAAAAAGGGTTAGGGGTCTTGTATTTCACATTCATTCATATACATTCTGATAATAAAGACATACCGTTCTCTCTCTCTATGTCTCCTATATAATATATATTAGCTATGTCTCCTATATAATATATATACTGAGCTAATAAGACTCACAACACGTTATCAACACTTTGCTTGCGGATAATATGATATATGCTTGCGGATATTGGAGATTTTGGGTAAACGCACGGATATTGGGTATTTATAAAGCTTGAGATTTATCCGGGTTTTAGGGTTTTGCTATATCGACCTTCACCAACATACCGTGCGTAAGGTACCGAATTCAAAACTTAATTTATTCCATATATGTGATCGCACGTATTATTTTATGGATAACTAGAACATTATAAAATCATATTTGTTGATAAGACCATACACAATAACACAAACTGCATGTATTTGTTGAAAAAAAAACTATGCGTGATAGATTTTTTTACTGTCTAACATGATCAACCTGTCTATAAAAACCTATTGATATGTAATATGTATCATGTACTGTAAAATTGTATTTTTATACAAACAAAATCAGTAAAAGACATATAATCGGGTTGTAAATCGGAAATCATTTAATTGTAAAACATGTATTAATCTGTGGAATTAAATCTGTAATAAACTAAAAACCGTATGGCTGTTTTGTAATTCGCTGAAACCATTGTCTGTGCATGTTAATTACTAAAGGACTAAACTGAAATTTGTCTGAAATTATGGACTGAAGCTGTAATAATGTTGTAAATAAATATATAGTTTGCTGAAATTACACGGATAGTCCATGTAGTATATTACATGTATAAAAACAGTATATATGTGTTATAAAAGTAAATATTCGGTCTAAATATCCACCCACATGCATATATATTTATTAAAAAGGCAAGTGAATAAAAAATTGCATGTTAATTGAATAAATTGATGTGTTTCCATATAAATTTAATTCATTCTATTGCATGATTTAGTTACCATGCATAAAACTTACACATAAAAGCAATAGATTTGTATAATATTAATTTATATCTTGCTAGTATAAAATTGGTAAATAAAATATATTACTAACATGCGTGATTTAGTTACCATGAATAAAAAGCTACACATATAGCAGTATAATAATAATATATTGTGTTAGATATTGCTGGTGTAACTTTGGTAAATATTAATATAGATTGATTACATTAATTTGGATTCCTTATTAAGAAAATATGTACTGCCATGTTAGTTAATCATGAAACAGGTACAATCTATATAATTGATCACTGCCATGTAATATTTATTTACCGCCATGTGTAAAATATGGTAATTTACGAAATCATATATTTTCACATTTAAGTTGGAAAAATTATGAACCTTCCCCAACTAGCCTCACCTATTTGGATACGATGTCTAGGAAAGATATAGGCGGAAGTCGATATCCTAATGAGGTCGGGTTTTAAGTGGCATTCGTGCCCTCCACCCTCACCGTCTTTCCTGGTCGTTTTTCAAGTAAAGCTACCGAAAGGGGTTGACTAAATAATAATTTCCCCGAGTGTGTTTATATAGTGATGTATGTTTCACCGAATTGGTATTTCAGTATCAACCCATCGTTCGATCAATGAGAATCAATTCACATGAGAAGCAAAACTAATGTTTTCGAACCTGTCGTTTCGAAAAAAAAGTTTGTGCTTGTGCAAACCATAAACATATAAACCAGTCGTTTTATATGAAAAATAATCCAGAACTCACAACACATTTTGGATGCCATCTATGATGAGAAAAATCGCAAAACATACTTGCGAAATGACTGTTTAGACGTTGATGTTATTCCGTCACCACATGTTAGTCACCCTGATGTGTGAAAATGTGATGTCCAAATTTGATTTTTTTTTGTATGCCATCTTTGATGAGTAAAATACGAGTTTGTTGTTACCCTCGAGATGAATGCTAAGGTGTTGATTTTATTCCGCCGCCACATTTGAGACGTGATGACGTCTATGGTGAACAAATGTCTGAAATTGACATATTGGAGCAATCTTTCACCAAAATACTAGCTTGAAAATTGTATTCCATAAGAAGTATTGTGAATTTATATTCACCATGTTCCTTTATCATCCATCTGTTATTAGATAAGAAAATTACCCCGGTGAGTAGTTTTAATCCTATTGGGTCAATGGCGAATTGTTTGCCTGATATTAATGCTCTTCGTGTACATTTTTTTTTCCACGGATCGAGAACCGAGATAAGTGTTATTTGTCTCGAACTGTCGCGATCCCGATGAATCGCTTAGCCAAGAGAGATTTTAGACAATCGTCAAAATCGAAAACATGTGGCTCCAAGACAGTAATTGAAAGGAACAATATGGCCCGTTGTCACAAAGCAAGAGATAATGCTCAATGAGGCAACTCTATGCTATAAAGACAAAGGTCATGCACGGTTACTCCTTAAATAGTTCAAAACTATTATAAATGAAACTTTTGAGACCCCCGATTTTGTGGCTCAAATGAGTTTGATACCTTTATTTATTGATTTTGATAAATCATTGAGCCATTTTTTCGCTCATCTGGATTATGTTTTACATTTGGATTATTATTTTCCATTTGGACCATACTTTTGGATTGTGGTTTGCCTGTTTACGAAATTTCTTGAAATAATTTAAAGTGCTTTGAGCAAATTATTTTGATAAATGTGACCAAACTTTAAATTATGAAATTTTAGGCAATACTTGTGGGGTAGTTGATTTTTTTTGGAAATAGTGGGTAACAGTGTACCACATAATTTCACCAACTATTTGCCTAAAAGAGTACTCAGTGACAACGATTCTGGACCTGTCGTTCTAAATCAAAATCTTTGGTAAAACCAAATTGATTTGTCAAATATGAGTTCTTATACTCATGTAGGTCCTGTCGTACCTTGTTGAGTTATAAAATATTCGAGAAAACCAGTGTTATCTGGTAATAGTTTATGAAAGAATTAAAATTTCTTTACATAGCCTCCATTCAATACGACCAAAAGCGTATTTTAGAGAGGTTGAAATATATTTCAAGTGGTTTCTACCACAATTTTTAAAAGCATTTAAATTTACCTTATCATTTCGCCTGTCGTTGAAATGATAAATGATTTAGATGCTAAGACATGATTGTCTATACTATCATTCACCTGTCGTCGATTGATCAAAGCATTTTGATATTGTGGCATTGACCGGATGAGATATTCCCGGGTCAAAAGACGATGCTTGATTTGTAATCGCATCGCATTTGGATTCTCTCTGAGAATATATTTCGTGATTAATCTGAAATTCATGCCATTAATGTTCACTTTGAAAGACTAGTATGTGTAAAGATCACGAAATGAACTCGTAGAATTCTTGTAAAGAATTGAAAGAGTTATTGTGAACTTATCCAACCATAAGACGGACCATAAATATAAATGGTTATGGTTGATGCATCGACAATATGGTCATATTTTAATGTTGTCCACATAAATGCAGCACTTTCCAAACTTTTAGCCTTATCATTAAGTTGATGGCTCATGATCCTGATTATCCTGAAAACTCTAGTCGACTTGATAATTCCGAAGAGTAAGAATTGAAAATTCGATTTGAATTACTTGAGTTTGGAAATTGAAATTGAACATCCTGTCGATTATGTTCAGACCCAAATGGACTCAAGAAAAGTTTGATGATGCGACTGCAAATGGGTGCACGCACTTCTTGGTCTTGCGCACCAAGATTTATATTTCCGTGTGTGGTCATGCTATTTTGTTACATTGGTCCGTTATGAGGCCCATAGACACTCAAACACCATATGCGTACCGGTTGGTTACTGGTTATAAGCCAGAAGTCTCATATTAATGCGTGTTTAGAGTGCTTAATTAATATTTTGATTGAGCCGCGATAGCATTCAAAATATGGACATCTGAAGGGGACATAAGTCGATTATGAATCCCCTGCCTATCATTTGATAGAGTAACATTGGCAAGCAATCTCTTTAACGCATGATATGCGAAAGTGACATCGCTAAGACTGTTCTCCCCATCGTTAGGGGGAGATTTGCACGTTACCGTTGAAAAGAAACGACATGAAGTAGCGTAGCATAACCCACTCAGTTTTAGCTTGATCCCCAAAACTGCACTTAGTGATAAGTAAGTGCATAGACTCCCTCAAGTCTAACTAAATGTCAGACTCATTTAATGACTTTATGAGATGTCACGAGATCATTTATATTTGCTGCAAAATGCTTGCAAGGATAGACGTCCCTGTCGGACGCCGTGTTCCTGTCGTAACACGTTGCTTTGGCCGAACCCGCCAAGCAAAGGACGCTGTTGTCGGCCGTCGGTCTGTCGGCCTTTCTAAGATACGAGGAAGTTGACCGGTTCCAAATTCGTTCAGCTCCAGAGGTGGTGAACTGAAACTTGTTTGTCGCACGACATTATAAAGGATCAAAGAGATGTGTGATTTCCTCCTCATCCTAAGAATCTCAAAATATCTGTCGATCATGATATCTTAGGCGATATTGAAGCAAAACGAGACTGTCATTGATTACTTGTTCATATATTCGGTGACGACTGATAATCTGAGCAAATTATGACAGAGAACCATATACCGTTGCCTAAAGTCAACACAGAATAGACTTGACTAATGGAAACTTGCAATCCAAGTAGACTCCTTAGCGAAAGTGTGTTCGGACCTGTAGCTCCAACACCACCAATGTTAAACGAGTTCGTTTATTTGGTTATTCGTAAGGAAAATTGATGAGAATAATGAGATTGTAGAATGCTCGCCTAGTAGAGCAAGACTTCTCTCATACCTTGGAATTGATTACGAGATGGTTGATTTCATCGTAATGGACATTATAAAAGTCCTCTACTTTACCAGTTTAGTAGTTTCCGAAAAACTGAGTATGCAGCCATGAATATGGTCACGGTTTTATCTCTATGGGGATTTAGACAAATAGATATAGATGAAGGTCCATGTGTGACTTCATGTGCTTAAATCAAGTAGTTCCTGACCCCGGAACACGATCTCAATTGACTGAGACGTTCACTATATGGATTAATATAATCCGAGCGGATGTGGTATACCGCCTAAGTGAGTACTTGATTAGCTTGGGATACTTGAACAAGTATTATGCCCTTGCGTGTTTTATTATGTGATCCACTTTTGGATTTGCCTTCGAGATGAAGGATCTTGGGAAGAAACGGTAGTGACTCGGCCTGGTGATCGAGTCCCGCAAAGATTGAATCTAAGTCCATGATTCAGACTACACTCAGAATGTGTTATGACGTTTTAGTCATTATGACGCTAAGTCGTCAGATTCTCCCATGATCGTTCGATCACTAGACATTGATATAGACACGGTCCATCCCTGATGAGACGACAAAGAGATATTGAACCATGATGTTCATATCTAAGTACAATAAGCGCATCATTGTACTTGGTCTAATGTACTAGGACGAACATCTCGTCTGCTGTGAATGGTATAGCTCGACACAGCATCGCGCTAACACGCTGCCATCGAAATGGCATAAAAGACATTTTCCCATTACCTTAAGGTAACTGTGGATGAGGGCTTGTCTTATCCCATTTTGCGTCATCGAGTGTACCTACCCCTTCGGTACTCGAATTAACGCAACCCCTTTTCGGTTATACCGATGCTGGTTACTTATCAGACCCGCATAAGAGATATTCCTAACATGGTATGTCTTTACCATTAGGAATAAGACGATATCTTGGAGGTCTTGGAATGACTCCAAACGAATCACTCTGATCTACTCGTGCTCTATGAGACGGCCAGAGAGTATATATGGCTTCGAGCTCGTATTAGCCATATTTGAATTACATATGCTCTGTCTCACGATCCAGATAAAACACTTGTCTTATTTGAGTACAACTTGTTGTTATCGATCAAGAGAGACATGACTAGATTATGCTATTTCACATTTATTGCCGAAATGAATCTTCACATATGAAGTTTAAGAGCATCTAGTTGAATGCTCGTTCTATTCCAGGTTAAATTTTCTTGCATCCAGCCGTGTGCAAGTAAATGAAGCATCCAGTCAAATGCTCGTAATCTTTCTTGAAATATGATATCTTTGCACCCAGTCGTGTGCAAGTAAGGGGGAGCATCCAGGTGAATGCTTATTGTACTAATTACTATTTAGTCGAAGTCCTCGCACCCTGTCGTATGCAAGTGAGGTGGAGCATCCAGTCGCATGCTCGTGTACTTTTTTTGTACTTAGACCAAGATTTTTTTCCACTGGGTTTTCCTTGGCAAGATTTTTAGCGAGACACGTTCCCATCATACCTCACTTAAGATTACCGAAATTAGGGGGAGTGTCCTGTTGTATACTTCTTACCACTGTGTACTCTTTTGTCCTTCGACTAGAGGTTTTTCCCACTGGGTTTACTCTAGCAAGGTTTTGATGAGGCACCTGTTTTGTGGTTGATTCCCTACTACTACCACTGTTGCACTCTTTTTTCTTCGATCAGAGATTTTCCCATTGGATTTGCTCCGGCAAGGTTTTGATGAGGTACACTGTTTTGTGGTTAGTTAATTACATAGAATTTCGGCCTATATCATTCGGCTACACAGTTTCTCCTAGGTACCGGTTTTGTCCCACACTGGGTTCTCCGTCCCTAAGGTTTTTATATGTTTAGCACTGCGAATGAACTCGACTCAGATCGACTGCATAAAGACGAAGAATTCAAGACGTCCAAAGGGGGAGTGTTGTAGGATATTATTGAACTATTGGGCTTGTACTTTATGGGTCCAAGTGGTCTTATACCCTACCACTCTATCTATATATATAAAGAGGGTTAGGGGTCTTGTATTATTCATTCATATACATTTAGCTACTGTTCTCTCTCTCTAGTCTCTCTAGACTCACAACAATATATATATATATATATATATATATATATATATATATATATATATATATATTTGAGAAACATAAACATACTGTAATAATTAATCCCGTTTCAGTTAATTATTAAATAATGGATCTCTGATACTAAAGGGAGATTTTTCAATGATCCTTACCTCAGTGACTCATTGTATAAGAAACATTTGTTGATATTCAAAATTCAAACGACAATTAACTTGAAAACACAAATTACAATTTGTTAAAGTGTTTAGTTACTACTCCCTCCGTTCCCATTTAACCATCCACTACGAAAATATGTGCAATTTTGACAGACTTATAACTTGTATCAAGATTGTCGAAATGATTTTTTTTTTAAATCTAATCATAAAATTTAACATTTGAACTATATTATCAACTTTTGAAACTCGTTATTATTCTTGAGCAGTCTCACGCCAATCCGTTAACACTGTTGGACAACTCCATTATTTGTCCTAACGAATGTGCCCAAAGTCGCTTTCGATTTAGCTAGTGTGGTATAATTTTTCCTCTTTACGTTCAACCAATCTTATTCATTGTAGCTGCACAAGTTCTTACCTTAGGCAAATTGAGCGCAAATTGAGCAAGAAGATGGTGCAAGGGAACAACAAGAGTTCCTGACATATAGCTATATTTTTTTCTTTTTCGGTAAGTTATAGTAGCTAGCTTTTTAGTCAGTATTGTTAGTTTTTTTGAATTTATACGTATGTACTAGTCGCGTTTAACAATCGAACTTTAGATATGTTTAAGGCGCCAAAAGGTACTTTATTTTCCATGGATAAGTTAAATACAAAAAATATAGTGGTATATAGAGAAAATCAAATTCATGACCATCTGTGTACAAGATTTTGTGTTCTGTGACTTCTGTCCCATTAGATTATCGCATTGGATCAAGCTTGTTTGGTTAAAATCAGATTGATTTTAGTATTTGATCAGTGTGAGGACCAAAAGCTTTACGACGATCCACATAATCTTTGTATAAGTAGGCATTTTCAGGGAGATGATTGGGAGATTTTGTCAGAACTTTTGCTGGTTCAATAATTGATCCGAAAGTCGGATTAATGAAAGATGTTATTGATGTCCTTGCAATACTTGAATTCGTCACAGCTCTATGTTCGGCACTTCTTAGCTTCTGATTGCTTATAATCTGTTTATCAAAATATAAACACACATAATCAGAAGCTTGAGACTACAAAAGTCAAAAACTATAAAATCTCGAAAACTAACCAAAAAAACACTCATCAGAAGTTAGTTTTCGGAACCACAAGCGAGATCCACACACATGAAATGAACACTATTTTAATCCTGTCATTTTGCTTTAATCAAATTTGATCGTGGCCTTAGTTGTTAGAATTTCAGATAGCATTTGTAAAACTCTGAAAAAAAACACTAAGTTTAACAATAATTCAAATGGACCATTAAGCGGAAAGTTAACCTCTTGAAAGTTAATCAGATGGATTGAATATTGCATAAGCCGCTTGGTATACATCTGATTGATTTCAAATACTTAAAAAGGTCATTTGCATTTTACTAGAATAAAATAGCAATATTAGTGAAAACCCAAAGTAGTTTTGAGGGAGCTATAGGGACATACCTCTAATTGGCTACCTATAATGACAACAAAGGCATATGGAAGAGCCTCAACACCAACCCATTGCCCATTTCGCATAATTTGAAGACCAGCTACATTTTGGAGCAGAAGGCTAATGATACTCGGGTCACAATGTCTTAATATTCCCAATGTTAAACTCGGGTCTGGACATGGTGGATAATGATTCGACGCCAGTAGTTGAAGCTCACTCGTGTTCGTGAAAAAACCATTTTCGAGACCCAACCCCTCGGAAATTAAATCGAGAATCGTTGTACTTGGTTTTCTTAATTCGGTTAAATATGTACTTACAGCCTCCCTGTAAAGCACATCTATTAGTATATTATAGTGGAGAAATAAAATCCAATTTTCACCAATATACTTTAGTTTTAATTCAAGCATTTAGACAGTACCCTCAAATTAACAAAACAAACCATCCTGGTTTTGCCACTGTCTATATATATTGGCTTATTTTGGAACTATAGAAACAAAACGGATACAATGAAATGACCGGAGTTATCGTAGTTGTAAGACTGTATCTATATACTAAAAATAACACCGTAAAGATTATGTGGATCATGGTAAAGCTTTTGGTCCTCACACTGGGCAGTAATTTTTGGGTACAAATAGCACCTAAGAAAAAGGAAGACATGAGTTGAGATGTTAATTAATATCGAAACATCATGTTTCGTGGTTCAGAAACTTGTTAATTGTTAGATTTGTAACAAATGTTCTGTTAAAATAAAAAAAAAATGTATGACCATCCTAGCTATCGTATACAGAATACAGTAGCACTTCATATGAGATTGTACTTATCTTACATGTTTTATACTCCAGGAAAAAAATAGTTATCCCATTCACTCATAACTCGTAAGTTTCATTCCTTTTAATTTCGACATATCTGGTAAAGCAAAATAATAAAAACGCCGAGAACTAGAAAATCTCAACAATTTTCGTTATGGTTCTTACCGGAAACCGATAGGCTTTTCCGGGCACAAATGCATCCGATCAAAAGGGTGACAAACATGTTTTAAATTTTCTCTCCATAAATGAACACCATCTTTGGCATAATCTGTACTACTTGTGTACACCAACCCTCTTTCATTGACCTTTGCCTTGTCCTCAGTTGACATGCTAAAAAACTCTTCAAAAACTCTCATAGCATCCAACAAATATTGTTTAGATACTCCATGATTAATCACCTATTACACACACCATTTAAAATCATCATATCATAATCCAGTTTGAAACTACTTGAGATTTACTCATCTTTCTTTGTTTACCAATAGACCTATTTTGTTTGCTTGCATTAGGAAATTGTATTTACATACTACTACTACTACTACTACTACTACTACTACTACTACTACTACTACATACATCAAATATAGACATAATTTTCAGAGCTTAATTTAAAACTTTTTTGTTTGGAAATTAAGCATGTTTAAAACTAGAAGGGACTAATTTTCTAGGACTGAAATAATACTATTTTTTCTTTTAAAATATGTATCAGTAAAATTATTTACCTGGAAAATACCAAAATTTTCACTGGCTTCCATAATTTGTTGAACTAAGGAAACTCTTTCTTGGCCTTGAAGGTCAATTACCGGAATGGCCTCAAGTGAAGGAGCATTGACATTTCCCTCTCTTCTCTCCGGTGGAAATACATAATTTCCGGGGACAGAATCAACATCGAACCAGCTCGATAAATCCTTCCCAACCATCTTCAAAATTTAAAAGCTATAGCAGTTCCAAACAACAATTCTTCTATGTACAATATGTGCTGAAATATTGTTATGAAACAGTACCTAGGTTATATATTAGCTAGTCAACTCAAAACAATAATTATTTATCAAAAAAATAAGTGGCCAGCAGTATTATTTTATACTTAAAAGTTCCTATATAAAGGGCCGTCCATTACCTGTCTTAAACATTGTCAATTTGGATTTAATACAAGGGTGACGAATGATGATAACATTTTTTTATGAAATTGTGGGTTTGAATTAAACTCTGAACCTTGTAGGTTACAACCTGTTTTTGGGAACTCAATTAATTTTATAAACCTAAACTAAATGAACGAAAATGGAATTCCGTACTTGCATAAATGACGGTAACAAGTCGGCCCCAAGAAAAAAAAAGGTCGGTTTAATCTTTAAAAAAAAAAAAAGGGCCAAGAAAATATTTCCTTGTATTAAAAAAAAGTAAAATCAAGAGTTATTTCCAAAGGGTATTTCCTTAATTATCAATTTCACCACCAAATAAGTTTTAGCTTTTCACATACTAGTATAGTTTTCTGAGTTGATCTATTGATCGAATGAAATGAAATTACGAGTTTAGACCTTTTTTTTTATTGACTACCAATACAAATTTCCATAAAAGTTACCCCACTTATTTGAAATAAAATCATAAGGATAGCTTTTGAAATTGCTTGAACGCGCGGGCACGTCATTTGCTATTATAATCAATTGACATTTATTTAATAGAAAATTTTGTTGACGTCTAGAACTCTACATAAATTTGTAGGTAGATCCGTTCTAACAAATCAGATTAATGATTAATGACGTGATGTGACAACCTAATAATTGAGATACATGTGTCAATTATGCATATAAATAGAATAAAACTCATACATTGAATTACATGTTTAAAATGTATTAAATCCATGTCTGCCTCACTATTCTTTCTCCCTTCTTACTCTCTTTCGTAACAAGAAAAAACCCATATCTCTAACTTACAATAATCATCAAATTCATCCACACATATTTCTTCTAATTACTAATATTAAATAATTTCTATTTTTATGTTTCTTGCGGGATGAGTCCATTAATTTTTTTAATTTAAATTCTTCATTGTTTTTTTTTTGTAAACAAAGAATATGTGAGATTTAATACATTAGATTTTACAATAAATAATTTTATCTTTCATTATTAGTTGTATAAGGTAAAAGTCGTTAATTTTTTAGGAGAAACATTAATGGTAGTTTTTTTAATTAATTTTAGAGAATTTATTTTTGGATCCACTAAAATGTATTGATTTTTATTATGTTCTTTTTAAACAAATTATATAATAAGGTTAAGTTTCAATATCAATGGGTTTAGAATTTTATTTCTTATTCAATCAGTGTTTATAGTTTTCCTTATAAACTTAATTTATCAATGAATAAATTTTAAAGATTAGCATTTAATTTTATTTAATACATAAAGAACAAAAGTGGTAAAAGATGGGATGAGAAAATGCTGTTAGTAATTGTTAGTGGGCATAAAACTTGCTCTAACCCTCGTTTAATTGTGTACTATTGATATTAAACTCACTTCTTATATTTTCTCTGCATGTCTTTCAATTATTGGATTGTCATACCACGTCATTAATTTGATGTGCTAAGATGGTTGTACCTAAAAGTTACTCAGAATTCTAAATAGGAAATGTTCACACTTAATCATCTGGTAGGGTAATTTTATAATAATTCTGAAACATTATTTAGTCTTAAATACGGCCCGCGGTAATGTTTTAAAAGATGCAAGACGGAAATTAGATAGAAGTTGACCGCTTATCGTCTAATCACGCCTAATTCCGCTTAAGCAATACTTAATCCACCTAATCTCGTCCAATCTCGTCTAATTTGCTAGACTACGCTTCCCGCCTAGACGTCCCCTAATTTATGTTTAGACGCACCTTTTATAATGCTGCACGTGGGTCGATCAATAGTGTGTCTGATCTCTCGAACCAAACCCGCTCATCGTTTTTCAAATTTTACATGGAAGAGTCGGTAATTTATGTTGTTTTCCCAAAACATCCAAGGGCGGCCCAGACCCAAATCGAGTAAGGCTTGGGCCTTGAAAAATGTATTCGGGAAAAAAATTACGAGAAACACCCGACTATATTTTTAATACAATTAGTCGTTAAAATAAAAATATTAAACATAAATTTATTTACAATGTGTTGCAATATGTTAAATGGTAGAGAAGTTTGGTAGTTTACATTGGAGATCATCAATTCAAATCTTTTTAGTTACAGTCTCATTATTATTATTTTTGATTTATTTTTATCGAAAAAAAAAAAAAACTTAGTCATTCTGATAAACTAGCCGGCACTGAAAACATTTATTATTAGACTGAGAATTTTTAAAGAATTTGTTGAACAATTTTCTTTCTTGTCCAAACATGCAAAATAGCTAGCATACATCATATCATACATGTAAGGCGTATACATAATTCTAACCACATACTGTATTTATTTCTAAAATCTTATCCCCAAGAAACATCTTATTATTTCCTATATGTTGTGTGACATATTAGCTCGTTATATAGATATATAGAGATATGTATAGATATAGAGAGAGATAGGAGAAACAACAGACGAGATGTTTATTCATTAATATGATTGTAGAGAGATACATCAAGAGACCTCTGGCCCTCTTTATATAATAGAGGGTAGAGTTACATATGCTAGGAAAGTCCAAGATAGACCCAATAATATCCTACAACACTCCCCCTTTGGACGTCTTGATTTCTTCGTCTTCATGCTGTCGATGTGAGTCGAGTTCATTCGCAGTGCTAAACACATAAAAACCTTAGGGCCGGAAAACCCAGTGTGGGACAAAACCGGTACCTCGGAGAAACTGTGTAGCCGAATGATATATGCCGAAATATCATGTAAGTAACTAACCACAAAACAGTGTGCCTCATCAAAACCTTGCAAGAGCAAACCCAATGGGAAAATCTCTAGTCGAAGGAAAAAGAGTGCAACAATGGTAGTCGTAGGGATCAACCACAAAACAGGTGCCTCATCAAAACCTTGCTAGAGTAAACCCAGTGGGAAAAAATCTCTAGTCGAAGGACAAAAGAGTACACAGTGGTAAGAAGTATACAACAGGATACTCCCCCTAATTTCGGCAATCTTAAGTGAGATATGATAGGAACGTGTCTCGCTAAAAACCTTGTCAAGGAAAACCCAGTGGGAAAAAACCTTGGTCTAAGGACAAAAAGAGTACACGAGCATGCGACTGGATGCTCCCCCTCACTTGCACACGACAGGGTGCGAGGATTTCGACTAAGTAGTAATTAGTGCAATAAGCATTCACCTTGATGCTCCCCCTCACTTGCACACGACTGGGTGCAATGATTTCATATTCGAATAAAGAGTACGAGCATTCGACTGGATGCCTCATTTACTTGCACACGACTATATGCAAGAAAATATAACGTGGAAAAAACCGAGCATTCGACAGGATGCTCTTAAACTTCATATGTAAAGATTTATTTCGGCAAGAAATGCTAAATAGCATAATCTAGTAATGTCTCTCTTAATCGATAACAACAAGTTGTCCTCAAATAAGACAAGTGTTTTATCTGGATCATGAGACAGAGCATATGTAATTCAAATATGGCTAATACGAGCTCGAAGCCATATACACTCTCTAGTCGTCTCATTGAGCACGAGTAGATCAGAGTGATTCGTTTGGCGTCATTCCAAGACCTCCAAGATATTGCCTTATTCCTAATGGTAAAGACATGGCATGTTAGGAATATCCCTTATGCGGGTCTGATAAGTAACCAGCATCGGTATAACCGAAAAAGGGTTGCGTTAATTCGAGTACCGAAGGGGGTAGGTACACTCGATGACGCAAATGGGATAAGACAAGCCCTCATCCACAGTTACCTTAAGGTAATGGGAAAATGTCTTTTATGCCATTTCGATGGCAGCGTGTTAGCGCGATGCTGTGTCGAGCTATACCATTCACAGCAGACGAGATGTTCATCCTAGCACATTAGACCAAGTACAATAATGCGCTTATTGTATTTAGATATGAACATCATGGTTCAATATCTCTTCATCGTCACATCAGGGACGGACTGGGTCTATATCAATGTCTAGTGATCGAACGATCATGGGAGAATCTGACGACTTAGCGTCATGATGACTACAACGTCATAACACCTTCTAGGTGTAGTTTGCATCATGGACTTAGATTCAATATTTACGGGACTCGATCATCAGGTCGAGTCACTACCGTTTCTTCCCAAGATCATTCATCTCAAAGGCAAATCCAAAAAAATGGATCGCGTAATAAAACACGCAAGGGCTTAATACTTGTTCAAGTATCCCAAGCTGATCAAGTACTCACTTAGGTGGTATACCACATCCGCTCGGATTATATTAATCCATATAGTGAACGTCTCAGTCAATTGAGATCGTGTTCCGTGGTCAGGAACTACTTGATTCAAGTACATGAAGTCACACAGGGACCTTCATCTATATCTCTTTGTCTAAATCCCCATAGAGATAAAACCGTGACCACAATTACATGTTGCATAATCAGTTTTCCGGAAACTACTAAACTGATAAAGTAGGGGACTGTTATAACGTCCATTACGAGGAAATAACCCATCTCGTAACCAATTCCAAGATGTGAGAGAAGCCTTGCGCTACTAGGCGAGCATTCTACAATCTCATTATTCTCATCACTTTTCCTTACGAATAACCAAATAAACAAACTAGTTTAACATTGGTGGCGTTGGAGCTACAGGTCCGAACACACTTTCGCTAAGGAGTCTACTTGGATTGCAAGTTTCCATTAGTACAGTCTATTCTACATTGACTTCAGGCAACGGTACATGGTTCCCTATCATAATTTGTTCATATTATCAGTCGTCACCGAATATATGAACAAGTAATCAATGACAGTCTCGTTTCGCTTCAATATCGTCTAAGATATCATGATCGACAGATATTTTGAGATTCTTAGGATGAGAAGGAAATCACACATCTCCTTGATCCTTTATAATCTCGTGCGACAAACGAGTTTCAGTTCACCACCTCTGGGGCTGAACGAATTAAGAACCGGTCAACTTCCTCATATCTTAGGAAGGACGACAGACTGACGGCCGACGGCAGCGTCCTTTGCTTGGCGGGTTCGGCCAAAGCAACGTGTTACGACAGGAACACGGCGTCCGACAGGGACGTCTATCCTTGTAAGCATTTTGTAGCTGGTATAAATGATCTCGTGACATCTCATAAAGTCATTAAATGCGTCTGGCATTTAGTTAGACTTGAGGGAGTCTATGCACTTACTTATCACTAAGTGCAGTTTTGGGGATCAAGCTAAGACTGAGTGGGTTATGCCACGTTACTTCACGTCGTTCCTTATCAACGGTAACGTGCAAATCTCCCCCTAACGACGGGGAGAACAGTCTTAGCGATGTCACTTTCGCATATCATGCGGTAAAGAGATCGCTTGCCAAGGTTACTCTATCAAATGATAGGCAGGAGATTCATAATCGACTTATGTCCCCTTCAGAGGTCCATATTTTGAACGCTAGAACGGCTCAATCAAAATATTAATTAATCACTCTAAACACGCGTTATTATGAGACTTCTGGCTCATAACCAGTAACCAGCTGGTACGCATATGGTGTTTGAGTGTCTATGGGCCTCATAACGGACCAATGCAGCAAAATAGCATAACCCCACACGGAAATATAAATCTTGGTGCGCAAGACCAAGATGTGCGTGCAATCATTTGCAGTCGCATCAACAAACTTTCCGTGAGTCCATTTGGGTCTGAACATAATCGACAGGATGTTCAATTTGAATTTCCAAACTCAAGTAATTCAAATCGAAATTTCGATTATTACTCTTCGGAATTATCAAGTCGACTAGACTTTTCAGGATAATCCGGATCATGAGCTATCAACTTAATGATAGGGCTAAAAGTTTGGGAAATGCTGCATTTCTGTGGACAACAATAAAATGTGACCTTATTGTCGATGCATCAACCATAACCATTTATATTTATGGTCCGTTTTATGGTTGGATAAGTCCACAATAACTCCTTCAATTCTTTACCAGAATTCTACGAGTTCATTTCGTGATCTTTACACATACTAGTCTTTCAAAGTGAGCATTAGTGGCATGAATTTCGGATTAATCGCGAAATATATTCTCAGAGAGAATCCAAATGCTATGCGATTATAAATCAAGCATCGTCTTTTGACCCGGGAATATCTCATCCGGTCAATGCCATAATATCAAAATGCTCTTATCAATCGACGACAGGCGAATGATAGTACAGACAATCATGTCTTAGCATCTAAATCATTTATCATTCGACGACAGGCGAAATGATAAGGTAACTTTGAATGCTTTAAAGAATGTGGTAGCAACCACTTGAAAGACATTTCAACTCCTCTAAAATACGTTTTTGAGTGGAGGCTATGTAAAGAAATTTCATTTCTTTCATGAGCTATTACCAGATAACACTGGTTTTCTCGAATATTTTATAACTCAACAAGGTACGACAGGACCTGCATGAGTATAACGCCTCATATTTGACAAATCAATTTGGCTTTACCAAAGATTTCGATTTTGGAACGACAGGTCCAGAATCGTTGTCACTGAGTGCTCTTTTAGGCAAGTAGTTGGTGAAATTATATGGTACACTGTTACCCACTATTTCCAAAAAACCAACTACACCACAAGTATTGCCTAAAATTTCATAATTTAAAGTTTGGTCACATTTGTCAAAGGAATTTGCTCAAAAAACACTTTAAATTATTTCGAGAAATTTCATAAACAGGCAAACCATAATCCAAAAGTATGTCCAAATGGAAAAATAATAATCCAAATGGAAAAACATAATCCAGATGAGCGAAAAAATGGCTCAATGATTTATCAAAATCAATAAAGAAAGGTGTCAAACTCATTTGAGCCACAAAATCGGGGGTCTCAAGAGTTTCCTTTCAATTAGCTTTAACCACATTAGCATCGGTTTTTCCACCTTTATAATAGTTGTGAACTATTTAAGGAGTAACCGTGCATGACCGTTGTCTTTATAGCATAGAGTTGGCTCATTGAGCATCATCTCTTACTTTGTGACAACGGCCCATATTGTTCCTTTCAATTACTGTCTTGGAGCCACAAGTTTTCGATTTTGACGATTGTCTAAAATCTCCCTTGGCTAGGCGATTCATCGGGATCGTGACAGTTCGAGACAAATAACACTTTTCTCGGTTCTCGATTCGTGGAAAAAAAAATGTACACGAAGAGCATTAATATCAGGCAAACAATTCGCCATTGACCCAATAGGATTAAAACTACTCACCGGGGTAATTTTCTTATCCAATAACAGATGGGCGATAAAGGAACATGGTGAATATAAATTCACGATACTGCTTATAGAATGCAATTTCCAAGCTAGTATTTTGGTGAAGGATTGCTCCAATATGTCAATTTCAGACATTTGTTCACCATAGACGTCATCACGTCTCAAATGTGGCGGCGGAATAAAATCAACGCCTTAGCATTCATCTCGAGGGTAACAACAAACTCGTGTTTTACTCATCAAAGATGACATCCAAATAATTTGGGTATCACATGCTCACACATCAGGGTGACTAACATGTGGTGACGGAATAGCATCAACGTCTAAACAGTCATTTCGCAAGTATGTTTTGCGATTTTTCTCATCATAGATGGCATCCAACATGTGTTGGGAGTTCTGGATTATTTTTCATATAAAACGACTGGTTTATATGTTTATGGTTTGCACAAGCACAAACTTTAATTTCGAAACGACAGGTTCGAAAATAGTTTTGCTTTTAATGTGAATTGGTTCTCATTGATCGAACGACGGGTCGATACTGAGACACCAATTCGGCGAAACATACATCACTATATAAACACATTCGGGGAAATTATTATTTAGTCAACCCCTTTCGGTAGCTCTACTTGAAAAACGACCAGGAAAGACGGTGAGGGTGGAGGGCACGAATGCCACTTAAAACCCGACCTCATTAGGATATCGACTTCCGCCTATATCTTTCCTAGACATCGTATCCAAATAGGTGAGCCTATTTAGGGAAGGTTCATAATTTTTCCAACTTAAATGTGAAAATATATGATTTCGCAATTCTACCATTCATGGCAATAAATAACAGGTATATCTTTTCTAGATAACCACATATATACAAGGTAGTATAAAATATATTCATGATATATATCTAATCATGCAGTAGATTTGGTGATAAACTAAATCAATTCAGGATTATCAATCACACAAATTATATCATACCAAATCAAATCAAATCAATTAACTGCCATATGGTATATTTATATCTATGGTAATATCAAAAGATATGTTGATTATACTAATAAGATATCAATCAATTATCTACGGTTTATTGCCATATAAGTAATTCTATACATGGTAGTTTTAACATGCAAGCAAGCAATATATTTTTAATTACCAATCAATTCTATATATGGTAAAAAAATATTTTAACATGCAAAAAGGTTAAATTTACATGGAAACATATCAATTTATTCAATTAACATGCAATTTTTTATTCACTTGCCTTTTTAATAAATATATATATATGCATGTGGGTGAATATTTAGACCGAATATTGACTTTTATAACACATATATACTGTTTTTATACATGTAATATATTACAGGGACTATCCGTGTAATTACAGCAAACTATATATCTATTTACAGCATTATTACAGTTTCAGTCCATAATTTCAGACAAGTTTCAACGAATTACAAAACAGTCATACTGTTTTCAGTATATAACATATTCAGTTCGGCAGATTACTACATGTTTACAATTAATCAGACAAGCCATATGTACTACATGTTTACTACATATTCAGTCATACTGTTTACTACATGTACTATGTAAATTTTTTTAAAAACTATAGTAATAATCAGACAAGCCGTGCCAATTATGTTCACAATAATACATGGTTTGATTTTTACAGTATATATGGGCCAATTCCAGAATCTTTTTAATTCAAGTGTACACCGATACAAGCAATTTATTTATATGCAATAAATTATACACACGGTCAGACAATTATGTTCACAGTCATGTTTGTATTTCATGTAACCTTTACTTAGATGCTCTGGTATTAGTTTTATATAGTAAAAAAATAGGATTTTATGTACCGTCCTCACGGTATGTTGGTGAAGGTCGATATAACAATAATCCGATAAAACCCGGTTAAACCTCAAGGTTTATAGATATTCAATATCCGTGCGTTTACCCAAAATCTCCAATACCCACGAGCGTATATCCTAGTCTCCGCGAGCAAAGTGCCGATAACGTGTTGTGTGACATATTAGCTCGTTATATAGATATATAGAGATATGTATAGATATAGAGAGAGATAGGAGAAACAACAGACGAGATGTTTATTCATTAATATGATTGTAGAGAGATACATCAAGAGACCTCTGGCCCTCTTTATATAATAGAGGGTAGAGTTACATATGCTAGGAAAGTCCAAGATAGACCCAATAATATCCTACAACACTATACACAATTTTAGATGAAAGTAGACCATCTTGAACAGAAGGAGTGTAAACTATTCATACATTTATGAACGAATTTACCAGATATGAGCCTCAAAATCTGGATATTCTCCTGCCTTGGAAACACAGCAAACATTTTTGAGACGATTTGTTTTTCGTTTGAGTAATTGATTAGTGTTGGTAACACTTTCACGTAATGTAAAATTGGTAAACTACTCCTATTCCGGGGAGCGGGTGGAGGACGGCTTATGAATAAAGCTACTAAAACTACCTAATCTCGTCGCTTGGAGAGCAAAGACAGTTCAAAACAACTCCATCATTCATTCATTCCTTTAGGTTTTTGAGGGACATTAAGAAAAACACACAAAATTGCCCATAAAATGCAGTGGAACCCCGGATTTTAACTTAAAATTTGCTACTTGAATTACAAGAACCAGTAGCAAAACAAAAACCAGAACTTTTCCCCGTGCAGTGATGTTGATGTCAATACAAACAATCAAAGCATCATCAGCTCACCAAAATTGAACTCACAAAATATCATCAGTCGCCGCTAACGTATACATATGTAAACACAAAGTCTTTACCACTTAATAGAAAACATTAAAACAAAGAACACTTTGGTTTTCAGTTTCGACTTTTTCAATTTTAAAGACTCATGACTTGTGCAAAAAAAACTTAACTGGTCAACATTCTTGAGTCTTCAAACTAACAAAATTAGTAGACTGGCTAACAAAGCCGCAGTTTCAAAATTAGGAGAATGCCTTTCAAGTTGAGGGTCTTTCTTAATTAAGAATACTTTTGAATATTTTCATAACAGTTAGAAGTGGAAAAAGTTTTTAATTTAATTTCTTTAGCTTTATTTAAGAAAAACATGAGCAAAAATCCATCAATTTCGACCCATCTATCGAACATGCCCTTGAAAACCAATAAAATAAACTCTCAGAAACCTAAGCAAGGCCAACTTTTTTTTCCTAAAGCTGAAAATGTAAAATAAATGTACAAATGGTATAGTGGTGTAATTTACATTTAGGAAGAGAATGAATGTCTTAAATGCCTCCCCTTCCAAATCAAAAGACTAGGCATGTTCAGAAATCTAATCTAAGATTAGTTTATTTACAACAAAGAATGTTGAACTTTCCTTTATCATCGAAGTTCAATACCAGTCAAGAATTGGAAACTCAAAACATGGTACGTACGCACACTGGAACGTTATTTCACTAATTTTCCAAATCCGTATGCGGAGAGGGGGCTATAAATGCCGCCAAAAGGAAGATCGAAATCTCCATCTGCCACATCATTCATCAAATACGACCGATCC